>PVIC010037457.1:0-18074 GCA_004025085.1 Thryonomys swinderianus | reverse complement strand
CACCTGCCTCGCAAGCATAAGGACCTGAGTTCAATCCCCGGTTACCACATATAATGCTGGGCGTGGTGGCTCACGCCTGTAATCCCAGCACTCGGGAGGCAGAGACAGGAGGATTGCTGAGTTCGTGGCAGCTTGCCTGGGCACCATAGTGAGCTCAGGGCCAGCCTGAACTACAAAGCAAGACCCTGTCTCCAAAAAAGCAAAAAAAAAAAAAAAATGCCATTTGGGTTAGCTCAGTGGTTCCGGCGCCTGCCTTGCAAGCGCAAGGTTCTCAGTTCGATCCCGGTAACCACATATAATGCTGGGCGTGGAGACATGCGCACCAGCAATCAACACCTCATACCACAATGCCGGACGTGGTGGCTCACACCTGTAATCCCAGCACTCGGGAGGCAGAGACAAGAGGATTGCTGAGTTCGCGGCGGCTTGCCTGGGCACCATAGTGAGCTCAGGGCCAGCCTGAACTACAAAGCGAGACCCTGTCTCAAAAAAAAAAAAAAAAAAAAAAGCCATTTCTGGGCCAGGTTAGCTCAGTGGTTCCGGCGCCTGCCTCGCAAGCCCGAGGTCCTGAGTTTGATCCCCGGTAACCACATATAATGCTGGGCATGGAGACTCACGCCCACCAACAATCAACAACGCATACCCCAATGCCGGGCGTGGTGGCTCACGCCTGTAATCCCAGCACTCGGGAGGCAAAGACAGGAGGATTGCTGAGTTGGCGGCTGCTTGCCTGGGCACCATAGTGAGCTCAGGGCCAGCCTGAACTACAAAGCGAGACCCTGTCTCAAAAAAAAAAAGAAAAAAACCTATTCAACTATATACTTGAAATCTTATCACATTTAATCTCAATAAAAACAATTTTCTTCAATATTTTTCATAATTTAGAATTTGGCTAAATAAATTAGGCTTCTTCTCCAAGTAGTGCTGGAGATAAAATTTTATCCAGGGTTGGGCCAGAGATTTAGCTCAGTGGTTCTGGCGCCTGCCTAGCAAGCGCAAGGTCCTGAGTTGATCCCCGTAATCACATACAATGGCTGGGTGTGGAGACTCACGCACACCAGCAATCAATACCACATACCACAGTGCTGGGCGTGGTGGCTCACACCTGTAATCCCAGCACTCGGGAGGCAGAGACAGGTGGACTACTGAGTTCGAGGCTTGCCTGGGCTACATAGTGAGCTGAGGGCCAGCCTGAACTACAAAGCAAGATCCTGTCTCAAAAAAAAAAAAAATAAAAAAATCTTATCCAGGGTCTATTAATCCAGAGGACTGTAATGATGATGTACACTTAGCACCATCAATTTATCTCAATTAATTAAGAACATATAAGGTCTTTAAAAACTTTACTAAAGGGTTGGGATGGTGGCACACACTTGTAATCCCAGAACTAGGGAGGTGGAGGTAGAAGGAGCACCATGAGCTGAAGGCCATCCTGGGCTATCCACTGCATTCAAGCCCTGTAAACACCTCCCAAAATAAATTTTAAAAATAAAAATTTTTAAAAAGTACTTAGTATTTGGAGCAGAGATTTAGCTCAGTGGTTCCTGCACCTGCCTAGTAAGCGCAAGGTCCCTGGTTCGATCCCCAGTAACCACATACAACAATGCAGGGTGTGACGGCTCACACCTGTCATCTCAGCACTTGGGAAGCAGAGGCAGGAGGATCACAGAGTTCGAGGCCTGCTGGGCTACATACTGACCTTAGGGCCAGCCTGAACTGCAAAGTAAGACACACCTTCAAAAAAAAAAACCTAATACCTGTAATTCCCTCCACCCTGAAAAGTAAAACAATTTAAACCAGACATTCTTGGAATAATGCTTGGCAGAAGTCCACCTCTGAAGTGTCTAGAGCTGTCATTACCCCATTAGTGATAGTGGCTATTGATCTACCCTTAGAAGAAAGGGCAGGAAAAAAGCAGTATTTGATAGTAAGAATCTTTAAATGTATTGATTCCATTGGGCAGACCTGTTTTTTAACCTAATTTTGGGTCTTTTGCCACCCATGGCCCCACTGCCCAGTTATGACTGCTTAACCCAACAACTTCAAGGAAACCCAGAACCTCATCTCCCCTCTGAGGCAGGTAGCCTTATTATTTTTATTTTTATTTTTGTATCAGGGATGAACTCAAGAAGTATCCAGTTTAGAACATTAACTTCTCAGGAAGCTAGTAAGAGCCAAGGATAGGACAGTCCAGGGATCCCATCCTAAGGCAGGAGAACCTGGATGGCCCCTAACTCTTTATCGTTTCCCCCGTATGAACATGTGACACATTTTAACCTGCAAATCATGTACAATAAGAGATTAGCAATAAAACAATTTGTAAAATAAAATATAATGAAGGTTAGAACTTATGAATTTGCTTTTTTCAAGTTTTCCATGTAACTATCCGGACCATGGAAGACTCTGCAACTGAAATCAAGGAAAGCAAAGATGTTCAATGGGGACTGTATTGTCTGACCTAACTCTTCCTTTTCAAAACAGTGTACGCACATTATCTCTATCCTGGTCACCTAGGTATGACTTCACTGCACAAATCCTAACATTACAGGGATGATTTCACTAAATGGAATAAATTTTAACCCCTGTATCATCAGAATTTCAGTCTTTTTTTTTTTTAGGACACAGTCTTGCTTTGAAGATTCTCTGCTATCCACCTGACTCTACCTCCCTGGTGCTGGGATTATAGGTGCACAATACCATGCCTGAAAGTACTTCAGCCTTCTTTTTCTTTTCTTTTCTTTTTTTTTGGATGATATAGAGCTTTACTATACAACCCAGACTGGCTTTGGACTGACTCATCATGCAGTCCAGGCTGACTCTGAACTCTCCACGATGCTCTTGCCTCAGCCTCCTGAGTGCTGGGATTTCAGGTGTGCACCACCATACCTGCCAGTGTATCTCAGCCTTCTAAAGAGAGTTCAAGACTTTTCTGCACACTTTTTGTGTTCTCTGGACTTAAGTTTTGTTTATTTTCATGCTAGGGATTGAACTCAGGCTTCACACATGCTAAGGACACACAGCCACTAAATGACTTTCATACAAAGGAAGTACAGTCATGTAAACAGTTACCATTTTGAGCACCTCCTACATGCTCACTTTTTAAAAGTAGGTATCATTCCACTTTACAGATGAGGAAAGTGGAGTCTGATGTAGGCGTATTTCCTCAAAATCACAGTAAACAGTTTTTCAAAACAGATCTTTATTTTACACAGTGATTCCTCCATACGTGTCAAGGAGCAGAAACCCAAATGGAACAAAAGGACAATCTCCCCAAATCTGAAAATAAAACATTTTAAAATAGGTTCCATTCCCTAACAGTTACTGGAACTGGTCCAGTAGGAACCCCTGAGTTTTTAAGGTTTGTGTTCAAAACTGCCAAGTTAATTATTTGAAATAACCCAAATGTACCCCCATCTCTGCACTGTAATTATAAATACTTGTTTTAAAATTCTATTTTTATTCTTATTATAGTTTCAAAATGAGATGAACATTTTAAAAAATGAAAATATCAACTTTTGTAAGAAAACTAGAAGTGGTGACAAAAGGCTTCTCCAGAGGCCACTGATTTGCATGCTGAGAGTAAATGAAATTCCAATTTTTAGGAACAATTCATATCTGACAGAGATGAAGCATTCAATTCTACCTGGCTCATCAGCTAATTTCTGCATTACCTTGGACAAATGCCATCTGCAAACTCCCTATCAGCCCTTAGGTGCATTGCAGCCTCTGTGTCATTGTGTGACATCACTGGGTTGCTATGGATCTAGGTGCGAGGTCACTCACTTTCTTGTGAAACTAGAAATATGGAAAGATTAAGGGTCTAAATAAGTAACAGGAATCAAAGATATTTCCAACAATGATTATCTACAAAAACTTCAACTTGTATCATTTGAGCGTGAAAACGGTGTAAAATAACAACTATGGCAACATTTGAACACAGCAGTAGCCCCAATTTCAGAACCAAAGCTCTTCCTAAAATGAGATAAAAATCTTTCTTTGTTAAGGTAATTGGTGTAATTATGAAAGCTTCAGCACTGCTAGCTGCTCAGAACGAGTATTCAAGAATTAATCGGTATTGTCTACTGCTTGTTACAGTCAAAAGATTTAAAATGCAAGGTACACTCCATCCATTTCACATGGGAGATGCATGCTGAAACCTTTGTTACATAAGACAGTATTAAGATAATGGGAAACCGGTGTCTCTAATTAGATTAATTCGTTTCATTTTATAATACTATCTCCCCCTCCTCTAATATAAAAGTGGTTGCCAAGCCATTAGATAAATGTAGTGCTACTGACAAAATGGAGCGACACAGGCTGGAATCTGCATTCCAGACAAAATGCGACAACTCGGTATCAGTATTCTCTTTTCATCAGCGTGAGGATGCATCAGCTTAAAAAATAAAAAAGCTCCAGATACGTGGAACAAAACAAAACAAAAAATTTTTAAAGTCTTTTTTTTCCCTTTAAAATAACTCCTCCCAGCCGCCACCCAGTCTAGGCTCTCTGCAATATGACAAATGCAGAATCTTCTGGAATGACTTGATACTGCCCCCCACCACCGCTTTGTTTGCAATATCAGATCAGACAAATACATTCTCAACTTTAGGAATTTCAATAGACACGTGCCTGCATTCAGAAAAGCAGCAGCATATGTCACAAAATGAACCAGTTGGCTAAAGATCATAACCTTTATTTTAAAGGCAATACCTACCCTTTTCAATACAAAAAAGATTAAGAGAAATGTAAATGACAAGTGGAGAACAATCAATGGAAATGCCAGCGAGACAAACCTCGCCTCTTTCCAGAAAAGCCTAGAGGATTTGCTTCGGGAGAATGAAGAGGAGCCTTTTGTTAAGCAAAACGTGAGCCAGGTTTCGATTTTGCACTACGGAGCCTAGGTTTTTAGGTTAACCTACGATTTTCCCCGGGGAGGGTCCTTAAAAGATCTGTCAGGATCAGGACAGGCAGTGGGGAATACTGGAGGGGGGGGGGTGGAAAACTGGGAGACCTGCTGAGTGAATGGGAAAGGCGCCGCCCAGACACCAGAGAAAAGAGGAACCGCATCCATGCGGTCCCCAGCCCCCACGCCTAAACTGGGAGGAGGGGAAGTGGGGCACAAAGGATGCGCACGGCCCCCGCTCTACTCTCCAACAGACTCGGGGGCCCGAGACCCCGCTCCTGAGACGAACCCTGCAAGACCCCGCCCCAGCCGGAGCACGGGGAAGGCCTCGGAGCAGAGCCACTCGGCCTCGGGGCTGCGGGGGAGAGGCCGCGTCACCGCCTGGGTTCCTGGCGCTGTGGGGACCCTCCCCAATCCCTTCGCCGACGTGGGGCGGTCACCTGCCTTTGCAACAGGCAAAGCGTCCCTAGGCCCTTCTGCGCCAAGGACAGCGTCTCGGTAGGGGCCGAGGCGAGGCGGGGGGAAGGGAGGAGACACTCACGTTCTTCATGGCCGCGGCCATGTCGTCGTAGCGCTCCGCCTGCTCGGCCAGCCGGGCTTTCTGCACCAGTTGCTCGCGGTCCACCATCTTCGCGGACTGGGTCGGTCGGAGGAAGAAGACCTGTATAGCCTGCTAGGGCTTAAGGAGGGAGGCTGCGGCGCGGCGTGGAGCCCGTGTGCCGGAGGGACCGACCCACGAAGCGAAGGCTGAGACAGAGAAGGTGGCAGGAGTTGCGACCACGGAACCCAGCACGAAGCGGCTGCGGCTGCTTTGCGTGCCGCGAGCGGACAACCCCCTGAGGTCCCGCCCACACGGCGTGACGTAATGACCACGCCCACCACGCCCCGGCCCTTCCACGGCTTGATCTTCTGGCACCCCGCAACGCTTGCCTCTATCTTCTGGGCGTCTCTCCACTTCTCCAACGCTTCCTTTCCTTCACTTCATCCCAGTTCCTTAGCCCCAACTTTTCCAGACACCCCACCATCCTCTGTTCCCCTCCCCCGCTCTTCCTGGTTTTAGGAGCTTGGGCTTTTGGGAGTTGTAGTTCTCACTGCGGCAGCATGGTACATTAAGGAGACCGAAGACAAAGGAACCGGCGAGACTACATCTCCCAACAGGCGTAGCACACAGGGGTGGAGGGAGGGCAGAGGGTGGTATTCTAACCCAGCGGCCGCTGGGGACCCCTGGTGGGGAGAAGAGCTGTTTTGGTCGAAGCTGTGCTGATTCACGCCTCTCTCCACCACCACCCTCCCGGCAGATGGGGGGGGCTCAATTCTAGACTGAATTTCCGACTTATTTTTAAACAGACCTTGGGTTTGGGGAAATGATGATCCATACTGTCCATCTACCATCATCTAGAGGCGTGCATGCCCTTGGGATAGCTAAATTAAAGGGCTAAACCCTTAAGGACTGTAACGCTGTCGCCTCAGCAAGATTCCAGTTCCCCTCCTCACCTTGAGGTTTTTGGGCTTGAGTAGATGAAATTGTTTAAAGACAAAATACCAGATGGGCAAACTGATTAATTTCCAGGAAGGATGCAACTGTCGGCAGGATGACCCTGGAGGGTTCCTTCTTCCTTTCCAGAGGTATGCTAAAGATTCAATTCAGTGACTAATGCCTGTTCGCAGCCTAACACTGGGGGTTGTCTTTGGAAGTTAGTTGTCCACTAAACTCATACCCACTGAGATCAGGCTGACGTATTCTGCTCATTCTATATAACTCACACGTTCCAGTTTTGATTGCATTATTTTACTTACTTTGTCTAATCAACAATTACCTACTGACACCTACTACGTTATAAGCACTGCTCTAAGCCATGAGGTAGAGCAGTAAAAAGACTCCACAGAGTAGATAAAACAAAATATAAATACGAGGGTATGGGGTATAGGTCAGTGATAGAGTTTGTACCTAGCTTGCTGGATGGAGGTCATAGGTTCAAGCCCCAGAAACTCTCAAAATAAGAAATTTGTAGAATACCTTTAAAAGTAGTAAGAAACTTTTTTTTTTTTTTTTTTTGCTTTTTGAGACAGGGTCTCGCTTTGGAGTTCAGGCTGGCCCTGAGCTCACTATGGTGCCCAGGCAAGCTGCCGCGAACTCAGCAATCCTCTTGTCTCTGCCTCCTGAGTGCTGGGATTACAGGTGTGAGCCACCACGTCCGGCATTGTGGTATGCGGTGTTGATTGTTGGTGGGCGTGTCTCCACGCCCAGCATTATATGTGGTTACCAGGGAATCGAACTCAGGACCTTGTGCTTGCGAGGCAGGCGCCGGAACCACTGAGCTAACCCTCCGGCCTGTAAGAAATTTTTTTTAAAAATTTTTTAAAGATTAGGACTGGGGGGGCCGGAGGGTTAGCTCAGTGGTTCCGGCGCCTGCTTCACAAGCTCAAGGTCCTGAGTTCGATCCCCGGAAACCATATACGGTGCTGGGCGTGGAGACTCACGCTCACCAGCCATCAATACCACATACCACAGTGCCAGGCGTGGTGGCTCACGCCTGTAATCCCAGCACTTGGGAGGCAGAGACAGGAGGATTGCTGAGTTCAAGGCTTGCCTGGGCTCCATAGTGAGCTCAGAGCCAGCTTGAACTACAAAGCGAGACCCTGTCTCAAAAAAAAAAAAAAATCCCAAAAAAGATTAGGACTGGGCTACGAAGCGTGTATGAGAACCTAGGATGAGCTTCTGTGAGGGAATGTACAGGAAGAAACCAGTCTTCAAGAAAATTAGAATTGTTAAATGCTGTAAATATTTTTTTTAATTTTGTTATTTCAGGATAGACAGGAAGAAGTTCTAAAAAGGTGCTCCACAGAGCTTGCTTAACATTGCCACCCAGCCTTTAAAGGACTGTAGGATGTGAGAGCTGGCAGAGAGACAGGCAGCAAGTCTGGGAGTCAATTTCCTCATAGACATGTTTATGAGTAAGCAGTAAGCATCTCAGGTGATAGATGTTAGGGATGGAGTCAAGACCAAAACACAAGGAGTGCGGAATGGCTGGCTAAGGATTCAGGTGAGTCCTTTTTGTTGTCATTGTTTTGTCTTTTGCAGTGATGGGGCTACAACTCAGCACCTTGCACATGGTAGGCAAGTGATCTATTACCAGCTACACATCCAGCACAGGAAATAGATTTTTTTTTTTTAAACAGAAAACTTGTGAGACATCTTAACAATAGAAAAAAAACAACAACTTGGCCTTCTGGCCAAGATCAAGCATAGAAACAATGACAAAAAAATTATCAGGTCTTTTTGTCTTATCACTATTGACTACTCAGTGCCTGTCACAGTACCTGACACATAGTAAGCATATGGAACACATGGAATGAACGAATGAATGCATTTCGAATAGACTGCTAGAGCAAGGATGTAGGAGATGGGCTGAGTGAGGAGGCAGTCTAGAAATAGTTTTCTTCTCCCCCTCCTCCAACACAGGATCTGGCCTGGCCTCTCTTCTCTTACCACACCACCCAGCAAAATGCAATCCTGCTGGTGAATAAACCCTCCCACTTCCTTCTGTCTCTTGCAGGAGCCTTTGCCAAGTCATTCCTCTTCCTTTCTTTTCCTCCCTGTAAGCCAGACCTGAACGACTCTGGCCTACAGCATCCCAGATCCATGAGAATGAACCTTTCCAGCCAACCCTAGTTGTTCACCTGTGCATGAAACAAATCAGTGATTCGGGCCCCAGATGCTGAATCTTCCTGGCACTTGCTGGAACTTCCTGGCACATCTCAAGCTGCCTCTCTGACCTCTCTACCCTAGTTCCCTCCCCCATTAGTCTACCTCACTTGAAAAAGAGAAAGGAAAAAAGCCAGCTCAACCCAAATCTGTTGGGGAAAAGTGAAGCAGATGCAAAGGAAAAGATGTTCTGCAGCTAAAAACGGATGACATCCACACTCTCCGTATCGAGGCTTTTCTCCAACAGTGCAGGGAGAACTGGCCCTGCCTTTCCTTTCCCTTTGATTTAAGCCTCTAGGTTTAAAACTGCAGCTGTCTAGCAGCCTATGTGTTTAGAACGCTGCTTCAGAGACTGCAACATGACACAGTAAATGGGCTAATGGCCTGGATTCCCCCTTGACTGCCTGATGGCACTTCAAGAAACCTGGAGAATGATCGTTCTGCCTTCTGCCTGCTCCCTGCCTCCCCCCAGCTCTGCCTCCAAGGTTTGTCTTCCCTCTGGATTCAGTTTCCCCACCTTAAAGATGAGAATTACACTAAATGAGCACTAAGTGCCCCACCCAGCTATGATGAGTCATAGTGCTAGATTAGGTTTGTTCTGAAAGGAAAGCTGTTGGCATCTTTCTAGAAACAGAGGGGAGGGGGCCTGTGACTGCAACCTGGGAGATGATCAAAGCCCACAGGGCAAGAGGCTCCAAATCATTGCTGTTTTTTAAAATATGAATGCTGAAACAGAGAGGCTCTGTGATCAGCCAAAAAATCACACAGCCAGTGACTAACAGAACATGACTCAAACCTAGCCAGACCTCCTGGACTCTCGGGAGCAAAGGGTACTCTTCTTTCCCAACTGTGAGTCTCCGCCTTGCTTGGCATCCATTCAGGAAAAGGAGGGCCTTGCCCATTGCTGGCCAGCCTGAGAGAAGGGGACCCTTAATCTCCTTCAGTGCTAGAGGACATGACCTTTTAAGTGTATCCTCTCTGGCTGAGTTGGCGAAGGAGCAAGCCACTCAGGGACATCAGCATCCTGCTGTTTCTGTACAGTTATAAATCACCGCAGCCCCATCCCCTGGCTGCTGGCTTCCTCCGGCGGCTGGAAAGCTCCCTGATTAGTGCAGAGGCAGCGGCAGTGGTGGCAGCGTCTTCTAAAACTAAAATCAACCCGCATTGCTCTCCACCCAGTCCTCTGGGAATACTTCCTCATCATCGCCCTAGCGTACAGGCCTTGTGTACAAGCAGAAAAAACCATGGATTCAAAAGCAAAAGATGGTGGAAGAATCTTAGCAGAGAGAATCTGCCTCTCCTCCTGAGAATCCTGAACCAGTGGAGGACACCTGTGCTCCAAAGCAAGACCCAAAAATCAGCATCCTGACTGTGCCACTGAATTTGCTGGCTAACCCTGGGCAAGTCATTCTACTTCTCTGGTCTCAGACTGTGTACCTATAAAGTAAAGAAATTGGATGGATGCTTCCTAAAATCTTTCAATCTAGGGCCGGAGATTTAGCTCAGTGGTTCCAGCCCCTGCCTAGCAAGCGCAAATTCCCTGGTTCAATCTGGGTAACCACATACAACAATACCAGGTGTGGTGACTCATGCCCACCAGCAGTCAGTACCACCCACCACAAGGCCAGGTATGGTGGCTCACACCTGTAATCCCAACTCTCAGGAGGCAGAGGCAGGAGGATTGCTGTGTTGAGGCTTGCATGGGCTACATAATGAGCTTAAGGCCACCAGAACCACAAAGCAAGACACTGTCTCAAAAAAAAAAAAAGAAAAAAAGAAAAATCTTTAGTCTAAACCACCCCTGATGACTCACATCTGAAGTCCTAGCTACTCTGCAGGTTACCATGTTTCCAGGATGCTATGAACTCCTCCCAGACCCTTGTCCTGACCAAAGATTTGAACAAGACAAGTGAAAAATGTAGCGAGGTTTTACATTTGCTAAAGCTAAGAAAAAAATTTAAAGGAGTATGATATATTAAAAATGGGGGGGCAGAGATTTACTTCAATTGTCCCATGCCTGTCTAATAAGCCCAAGATCCCTGGTTCACTCCCTGGTAACCACATGCATTATTACTGGGTGTGGTAACTCACACCCACCAGCAGTAATACCACATACCAGAAAGCTAGGCGTGGTGGCTCAAACCTGTAATCCTAGCATTTGGGAGGTAGAGGCAGGAGGATTGCTGAGTTCAGGACTTGCCTGGGCTACATAATGAGTTCAGAACCAACCTGAACTACAAACTGAGACCCTTTGTCTCAAAAATCTTAAAAAAAAAAAATTGATCCACTAGCCAGGCAAAGTCTTAGTCACCCAAGGGGGCTGAGGCAGAAGAACTTAAATTTCAAGGTGAAGCCAGGTAATTCAGTAAGACCCTGTCGCAAAATAAAAAATACAAAGGGCTGGCTGGGCATGTAGCTCAGTAATAGGCCACTCCTGGGTTCAAGCCCCAGCAATGAAAAACAATTACACTAACAGGGCAATTTGTGTCACTATTTTGAAACAAGAGAGCCAAAACAGTGACAAACCACACACGCTCAAGTGGTTGGGGAGCCTCAGAATCCTTAGCCCAAACTCAGCTGCATGAACGTGGGCCAAGTGCTTCACCTAAGTAGCCTTTGTAAATAGAAGTCTGCACCCTGCCCTCTGAATTGGACTGGAAATAGATTGGCAGTATTTTTACTTTATTATTTTTATTATTTACTTATTATTTCCCAGCACTGGGATATCTAAATTGGGGCACTAACCACTAAGCTATATCCTCAACCCTTATTAAAAAATTACTTTTTGCTTTTTGGTACTGAGATTGATCAGGACCTTGTGCTTGCAAGGCAGGTGCGGTGCCACTGAGCTAAATCCCCAGTCCTGTTTTTATTTTTTGAGACAGGGCCTGCTCTATAGTTCAGGCTGGCCTTGAACTTAGAGTGATCCTCCTGCCTCAGCCTCCCAAGTGCACGGATTATAAGCATGTGACACCATTTCTCACC
The DNA here is from genome assembly GCA_004025085.1 of Thryonomys swinderianus. NCBI lineage: Eukaryota > Metazoa > Chordata > Mammalia > Rodentia > Thryonomyidae > Thryonomys > Thryonomys swinderianus. The sequence goes on along the minus strand of PVIC010037457.1, from coordinate 6,480 downwards.
TGGAAGTCAATGTTTTGATACTCAAAATTCAAACAGAGGTAAGGATTCATGGAAGAGCCACAGTGCTGGGGATGGTGGCAGCCTGCTGCCCCTGTGGAATAAGTGTGGTATTTTGTATGTTTAGAGAACTCCAAGCTGCAGAGACCCCCAATTTCTGCCCTGTTCCAGGAAGCAATTTTTCCATCAGCCAGAACTGTCCAGTAATAGTTTAGAAAGCATGAGATAGGGATCAATGAACAAACAAGGCCAGAAACTCACCACTCAGAGGTGATGCTGAGTGGCCACTAGGAGTGACACTTCAACCTGGCTGGATGTCCCAGCCCTCAGGACATGGGGGTTTTGTCCCAGAGCCAAAGAACACCAAATCACAATCTCCACAAGTGGATCTGAGAATGTGGATATCTTCAAAGTGTTTGTTTGTTTATTTGTTTAATTTTTTGAGACAAGGTCTCACTTTGTAGTTCAGGCTGGCCCTGAGCTCCCTATGTAGCCCAAACAAGCCTCAAACTCACAGCAATCCTCCTGCCTCTGCCTCCTGAGTGCTGGGATTACAGGTGAGCCACCATGCCCGGCATTGTGCTATGTGGTACTCGGGACCTTGTGCTTGCCAGGAAGATGACAGAACCACTGAACAAGATCCCTAGCCCACATCTTCAAAGTTCTAGGTGTGGGGTCTTTCCCTGCTCTGCCTGGAGTACCTCAAAAGGCCTAGCAACTAAAAGGGAGCAAGGTGGCCACAGGCCCTTCCGGAAGCTGGCTGCAAGGGGTGAAGGAGCTGGTATTTTCTGGCATTAGCCATTCTGCCGAGTCAGCCCAGCACTAATGCTTGGGGAGTACAAATCCCACTTGGTCATGAAATAGGAACGCTGGTGCTGACACAGCAGGCAGACGGGAGCCCAGGCTGCACCAGGGGCAGGAGGCAGGCGCAGACACTCCTTGCTCTGAGCCTGCGGACTTACAGGGACTAAAGACACCCACTCTACCCCAGCCTTCAGTGAGAGGCAGTGACTCAGGATCATGGAGCCAGCCTTGTCTTCTAGCTTTCTGGACCAGCCAGGTCCTTTCCCTGTCCTGGAGTCTAGGGTTGGTAGACTGGAAGGGGCAGCAAAGGGACCCTTGCTCATTTAGACAGGAATTCCATACAAAGCATCCAGTCTCCTCTGTGTCACCTCCTGCCACAGTTACTTGCCATTTCCTGAGATCCCCTTTGTACTGCGGGACAGCACTCACATTCCCAGACCCTCTGCCCATGATTCTTCAGTTTATCTTTTGGTTATTACAGGACAAAGAAAAACCCTCCTTCTTCCCAGTGAGTCCAATGTGTAGGAAGCTGTTTATCATTTTTTGTGCTGCAGAATTGACTCCAGGGATTTAATTCCTAACACTGCAAAAATAAATAAATAGATAGCCATGGTGGCACAAACCTGTATTTGCAAAACTCTGGGGCTGGAGCATGTTTGAGCCCCCAACAGAACAATTTATTGAGATATTATCTCAGAAAATAAATCCAGAGGGCCGGGCATGGTGGCTCATGCCTGTAATCCCAGCACAGAGGCAGGAGGATTGCTGAGTTCGAGGCTTGCATGGGCTACATAGTGAGCTCAGGGCCAGCCTGAACTACAAAGTGAGACCCTGTCTTAATAAAACAAACAAAAAATTATATATATATATATATATCACATATAAATAAATTGAGGGATTAAGTTTCTAACACTTGAACACTGGGAGGCACATTCAAACCAAAACAGGAAGCCAGTATAGGTGAAGATTCCAATGGATGCAGAGCAGGTAACTAGTCTAAGCCTCACAGCCAGGAAGCAGGGTCACAGACCAGGTTCTCATGTCTGCTGCTCCACATCTCACCTAGAAACACCACCTTGATGGATGGATTTCCTTGTATATCGGCATTGTTCAGAACCAGGGCCAGCAGGCCTGACTCCTTACATCCAGATGGGTTCTTGTTTTGGGGGATTTTTTTTTTTTTTTTTTTTGTCTATAGTACTAGGGTTTAAACCCAAGACCTTCACACTGAGCTACATCCCCATCTTTTTTGTTTTGGGTTGAACTGGGGATTGAACTCGAGGCTTTGTGTCCACTCCACAGGTACTCTATCAGTAGGCTATATCCACAGCCCCACCAACCTTTTTTAAAATTTTTAAAATTTTTTTGAGATAGGGTTTCTCTGAGTCACTGAAGTTGCCCAGGCTGGGCTGGACTTGCAGTCTCCTGCCTTGTCTTCCCAGAGTGCTAGGATTATAGGCCTGCAGCAACACACCTGGCCATAGCTCAGATGGTCCCAACCCTCTATGGGAGGATGCAGAAGAGGGTGGATGGGGTGAGAGGGGACAGGGAAGCAAGAGGCCACTTACTCATGGGATGACAGGGAGCATGGCCTCAGGCATACACGGGGTGGAGTGGAGGGGTTGACTCAGAGCCCAGGTCTTCTGAAAGGCTGGACAGGGAGCAGTCTGCAGGTGTCTTCCCCAGGGCTACAACCATCATGCAGGACCTAGGAGCAAGAATAGCAGGCACTGGAGACCTGGCCCTCCAGTGGCTTCCTGAATAACCTTGACAAGTGACACCTCTGGATTCCTGTCCCCTCTCTGCAGAATGAAGAGCCGGTGATCTAGGAGTTCAATGCCAGCAACTTGGGTTCCTGTACCAGCTATGCAGGTCAAAAATGCTCAGGGATGTCCAAGGGCTTCCTGGCTAACAGTGAGATTGTGGTGATCTCAAGGGTTTAGGAAGAAGGTAAATATAAAGGTCTCCAGAGGCAAAAAGAGTGGGAGCCTGAGGGTGGACCAGAGGCTTGTTCTTCAGAATCCTCAGCTAGAAGGGAGTTTCAGCAAAGGACAGATGGGGTCATGTTTGCGTTTTACAGTAGTCTCTCTGGCCAAAGTGTGGTGGTACTCTGGAATGCTGAAGCAGGAGGTTCACAAGTTCAAGCCTAGCCTAGGCAACTCGGTCACTTTGTGAGACCCGATCTGAAAATTGTAAAAACAAAACAAAAAAATTGGGTGGGGTTGGGGAATGTAGCTCATGCAAACATCCAGGGTTCAATACTTCCTTTAAAAAAAAACAAACAGCTCATCATGGTGGTGCACACCTGTAATCCCAGCACTCAGGCAGGAGAATAGCCATGAGTTCAAGGCCAGTTGAGGCTACATGGAGAAACCTGTCTCAAAAAAAAAAAAAAAAAGGCCTCACTTCACTCTAGCAGCAAGGTAGAAAGTGGATTGGTAAGGAAGAGCCAGAGAAAGGGATCCCACCTGGGAGAGGTAGGTGGTAGGCTTGGGACAGCGTAGGAGTGGTACCCCTAAAAGGAGATGTTCAGCCTTACTCCTAAGAAAATGGGTAGATGGGATGGTTCCCTTCTTTGAGAAATTTAAGGAGACAACCGATGGGTCCCATTTGGGAAGCGTATGTGCAAAAGGGCGTCCAGCATGATCCTGAGGGTGGTGCTGCAGAGGGAGATTTGCATTCTCAGTCGAAGCTGGCATCTTGGCCCCAGAAAACTAGCTAATAACAGGAGAGGAATGGCAACAGGCCAGTGAAGGCAAAGTCACAAAGAGCCCCGCGGAGCCCCTGGGAAAACTGGGGATCCATGTCCCTTGGTACTCTACTTCAGCACCAAGCGGACCTGGAAAAGTCACATAGGACAGAAGAGAAGGCTTTCGTGACTTGGCATCTTCGGGAGCCTGGCAAGTTAAAATTTGGTGAGGTCCAATTATAGTGGTCTAAGGAGGCAGTGGGAGAGAGATTAAAGATTTGGAGGTAACTGCTTTCCACAGGCTTTGATAGTCATATATGAAGGAGGCGCTGACGCTGCAGGAGGTTTCCTTAGGCTGGAAGTAGCCTGGGATATTGGACCCTGGGTGGCGGGGAGGAGCACTGAATGGGGTCCCTGAGCTGGAAGTTCAGTAGGATGGACTTCCAAGTGGACAGCGGGAAGGTGGCTGGGAGCCTCCTTACTGGTAATGTGGAAGGTGGATCATCTGCTGAGTCACTGCGGAGCAGGGGAGGAGGCTGGAGAACGGGCTGGCACTCACAGGAGCCTCGGAGATTGTGGGGAGTGAGCTGAAGAGGGTGTGGCCACTCAGAGGAGCCCCCTTCAGCCCACCCCTGAGGTTTTCTCCAGCAGCCCTAGGAAATGTGGGCTGGGAACTGACAAGGTCAAGGGCAGACCATCCAGAGTAGGCAGGAGTCAGCTGTGACCATGAGACAGGGGAAGGGATGCCCAGTAGATCAAAGGACTGAGAGCACCAGGCCAGGCAGGAAGGAGAGAGGTCAGGAGCTGGAGGCCCTCAGGGACACAGAGGAGGAAGGGTGCCGGAGGGCCAGAGAAGTGGGGTGTCATGATCCTGGGAGGTCCCCCGAAACCTATGGAAAACCCCTGGGAGAAGAGAAGTACAATTAGGGAACAAGGCTTCAGGAATGCCACCTGGGACCAGGCTTCTGGGCAAAGGGTGGGTCACAGAGTTGCAAGATCTGAGTCCCTAGGAAGGGCTTTATCAGGGGGTTCACAGGAGGCAGTTGTGTGGCTTTGACTGTCCCCTTTCAGTTCTGCCTGGGGCAGAGCCCAGGACACCCTTGAATCCTGCTCCATCATGGATCTCTGTGCGGCACTTTCCCTCTCCGTGAGATGGGGGCAATTCAGTGTTCTGGAGTGGATCATAGAGAGGGAGAGAGGGGAGAGAGACAGACAGACAAAAAGACAGATTGCTTGAGACAGAGACAGGGAGAGAAGGTGCCAAGCAGGCTGGCCAGATGCCCAGGAGTTGTCTCAGAAACTGCTGGGCTGGACCCAATCAGGACAAGATGGATGGCTGCTTTGGGGAGGTAGAGGCCACCAGGCCATGTGGCCAGCCGTCTCTCCCTCAGCACAGGCTGATGTGGAAACCCCAACCCTGTGACCCTTTCCACCCCAGACAGGCTGAGGTAGGCCCCAAAGGCTTCCTAAGGGCATTCTGAGGTCACAGAAGCAGCTGCTGTGATGTCACAGACCTCAGTTCTCCCTGGACCTGCTGTGAGGTTTGGGAATAGTCACTGCAGTCCTCAGTGATCCCGACCTCCCTTCTCCTGCTTCACGGTCATGGAATGAGCAACGCCAGGGACATAAAGTTGTTCTTTACGTCCAGTGAGAGCTTGGAGGTACTGAGGGACAGAGGTCCACACCTGTAATTCTGGCTACTCAGTGAGCGAATGCGAAGGATCCGAAATTTGAAAACAGCCTGGACAACTTAGAGAGACACTGTATCAAAATCAAAATCAAAATAATATAGCGGGGCGTGGTGCCTCACACCTGTAATCCTAGTACTCGAGAGGCAGAGGCAAGAGGATTGCTGTGAGTTCAGGGTGTGTCTGGGCTACATAGTGAGCTCAGGGCCAGCCTGAACTACAAGACCCTGTCTGAAAACAAAACAAGGGCTGGGGATTTAGCACTAGTGGCACATTGCCTACCTTGGAAGCACCAAGGGCATGCATTTGATTCGCGGTACCGCAAAAAAAACCAACAAAACAAAAAAGTTGTGCACTCCTTTGAATCATTCTGAAACCATGTCCCCACCTGTTCTCTGAAAAAATTAACTTCCATAAAACTTGTCCCTGGTACCAAACTGACTGGGGATCTCTGATGTGTCTCCTTTTTGGGGGGGGGGTGGCAGGGTCCAGATCCTGCTTATTTTTACATCCTGAAGAGCCAATGCAGCAGCAGGTGATCAGAGTTCAGTGGATACCTATTAGTTACTTGTCTTGGAACCTCAGTACCTCAAAGGATGCATTCTAGTTTTGAGTCTCAGTTTCAAGTGAATACAATAATTTTTACTTTCCCCTGGGGCCAGGTGGATCAAATAAGATTTTGAATTCAACGTCCTCCAGCAAGCTGGAGTCTGTAAAGTCCTTTGTCCAGATGTGAGTTATTACAGCAATCCTGGGACAGGAGCTAAAATCAAAAGGGCCACGAGCAGGCACCTCTCCATCTACCTTGCTTCTCTTTCTGGTAGTGATGGAGGGGCTCTCTGAGCCTGAAATAATCCAAATTGGGGTAACTAGATCACCATAGCAGGAGAAAGCTCAGGAAAGCCTGCACACTCAGGCCTGAGTCCTTGAGCTCCGAACAGGTGACGCTGGGCAGGTCAGTTCCTTCCTGTGCACAAGTTTCTCTCTCTGCCTGGTCAGAATAATAACTGTCCCACTGGAAGGCAACACTGAGGACCATGCAGGCCTCTCCCTCAATGTGACGCCACACAGAACACCTTTGCGGGGATAAGTATGCAGCTGGTTGTATTAAAACTTTCAGTCAAGGGCCGGAGGGTTAGCTCAGTGGTTCCGGCGCCTGCCTCGCAAGCGTAAGGACGTGAGTTCGATCCCCGGTTACCACATATAATGCTGGGCGTGGTGGCTCACGCCTGTAATCCCAGCACTCAGGAGGCAGAGACAGTAGGATTGCTGAGTTCGCGGCGGCTTGCCTGGGCACCATAG
>PVIC010037456.1:0-18096 GCA_004025085.1 Thryonomys swinderianus | reverse complement strand
TGAGCAAAGAGGCTACTCTCAAACAATGCATCTAAGGGTGATTGATTACGAAGAACTGTGCAGATGAGGAAAGAGGTGGAGCCAAGGATCATTCGGGTACAAGTCCAGAGTCACCACGTGGAAAGTGAGCTGGTGAATATCTTCCACAGACAATGTTGTAAGCAAGAAATGAAAGTGGTATACAAATTGGATGCTCCTTTTGAATGCACAGAGTACTTCACCCTGCACCCAGGCTCTGGTTCGGGACCTCCGTGATGTACTTCAAAAATCTGCTTGCCGAACATGCTAATGCTGCTGGCATGAAGCTTACACTTGGAGCACCACCAGCATGAGAGGGGCGATTTGCTCATCAGAGTAGCTCCGGATTAACCATGGAATCTTGTAAACTCTACATTTCTTCCAGTGGTCTGTCTTTCCAAATCTGTTTCCTGCTTGCTTTGCTTTTATTCCTATTGCCTAGTCCTTATTCTTTTTTTCTCTTTCTGTTTACTCATTCTGTCTTATTTTAATTTCTTCTCTTTCTCTTTGGTCTAGCTTCCTATCTTAATAAGATTCACAATGGACAAAATTAAAGTATGGCTCAAACTAAAACTTTCCAGATAAAAAGAGCGTGTATATAGGGGGTGGGGAGGTGTGGGTGGGTAGGGATATGGGTAGAAATGAGAATTAACTTGTGTTGTATATTGGTACAAATTCCCAGATGTTATGTGTGGCTGTGAGATGTATATAAATTGTACCAATAGGGCCGGAGGCTTAGCTCAGTGGTTCCGGTGCCTGCCTCGCAAGCGTAAGGACCTGAGTTCGATCCCCGGTTACCACATATAATGCTGGACGTGGTGGCTCACGCCTGTAATCCCAGCACTCGGGAGGCAGAGATGGGAGGATTGCTGAGTTCGCGGCGGCTTGCCTGGGCACCATAGTGAGCTCAGGGCCAGCCTGAACTACAAAGCGAGACCCTGTCTCAAAAAAAAAAAAAAATTGTACCAATAAAGAGTTTAAAAATTTTTTCCAGATACCCACAAGTTATTCTAAACAGTGTTGTTTAAAATAAATTGTCACTATCTATTTTGGTGACTGTCCATTCCCTTAAAAAGTCCCCCATGGACAGTTTATAGATGACTCTTTAATGGTCATCTGTTGTTTACAAATCCAGCTATAAAACTCTCAGCTTTGTTTGATTTTCAAAAAGAAAATAAATTTTAACTAATTCTCCCTAGAAAGTACATTTAAAATATCCAATTTTCTCTTTAAAAATTCTAGGGATATTAAAATCATTTTCAACTACACATTGGGCTACTTTACAACTTCCAAAACCTTCCTCTTAGAGTTCCTAAATAGAGGTGCTCATCAATCTACACCCTTCCCTAGTCTCCTCTGCTTCAGTGAAGGCCCATATCTGATTCTCCTATCTGCAGTGCAAATACTGATTAGGAGGTTAGCAGCTCTTTAAATAATTTCAAATAGATAAGGACAACAACATTTGTGAATGTATTTAGAAGTTTCTGTGTGTGTTCAAAACATAAAAGTCTTACAAAGTTCTAGAATGGGCTAACTTTTGACATTTTTATACAAAACAATGAAAGGCCAAAATTATTTATCACAGCATGAACATTTCACAGAAATGATAAGGACTAACTTATTAGATTCTGAAATGTGTCGTCATTATGGGGATTGGTGATGTTTTAATGTGTTTTCAATTTTTCACTATAATTTAAACCTTCTCATTTTGTATTTCTTGTTCCTTTTTCTTATCTTTTTTTTTTTTAAGACCAAGTGTCACTTTGTAGTTCAAGCTGGCCTTGAAGTCACTATGTAGCTCAGGCAAGCCTCAAACTCAGCAATCCTCATGCCTCTGCTTCGCAAGCACTGGGATTACAGGCTTGAGCCACCAACCCCAGCACTGTGGTATGTGACATGGATTGCTGGTGGGCATGTATCACCATGCCTGGTATTATTGTATGTGGTTACCGGGTATTGAACCAGGGAACTTGCACTTGCTAGGCAGGCATCAGAAGCACTGAGCTAAACCTCTGGCCCATCATTTTGTATTTCTATAAATCAGTTATTTTTAAAATGCTCATTATGGATCTTAGATGAAAAGTATGTGTTATTGACTATTGTGTGCCATCTACGATGATAATTTTTTCCTTCTTGACTAGTTATTCAAAGCCACCCTTTCTCCAAATTCCATTCCATAGCCCAGACCCCTCTATACACCACATATCCTTTACTCCAGCAAATCTGCTCTGTCATTTTTTTGTCTGACAAGACTTTCTACATTCCCTTCCATGTTATGAATCCTCATGAAAGGCCCACCCAGCTGTTTTCTGGTAGATTTATAAAATTTTGTTTCAAAAGAAGATTCCTATCTTTTTCAGTTAACTCCACATATTCATATGGCAAATCAGGGTTAAAATTTGGGGTTCTCTCACATGTTTCCCAGGAGATCTTTAACAAATGAAGCAGTTTATGGAAAGAGGAAGCATTAAGACTCTAATATGCCTATAAAAGTCCTTAAATGACAGGAATTTTATGATATTTACCTTGGTACAGGCTGGGCATAAAGCCTCATATACAATAAGTGCTTAATAAGCACTGACTTTTTTCCTTCATGACCACAAATGCATTTAATCTATGCCACAAATTACTTGTTTATAAATTTCACATCAACAGATCATTACTATTTATTAGGCATAAGATACTATAATAGCCACTTAGTACAGAAAGGAGAAAATCACATAGGCCCCATACTCATGGAATGTTACTTTCCATAGAAACCTGGACAGGTAAGCTGGCCATAAAAGCATAGTTTCATTACTCTTGTGACCAGAGAAATATGTGGTTTTATTGGAGCATTTGGAGAGGTTCTTCAGTGCTTACAGTGGGGTCATGGAAGAAAAGGTGGAATTTGCAAAGCAAAAACAATGAGTACTCCTAGGAATGAATGATCAACAGATCCAGAAGTCTGAAGTCAAGATAAGACAAAAAAAAAAAAAAAAAAAAAAAAAAAAAAAAAAAAAAAAAAAAAAAAAAAAGAACCAAAACACTCTGGGGGCCAGAGATTTAGCTCAGTGGTTCTGGCGCCTGCCTCGCAAGTGCAAGGTCCTGAGTTGGATCCCTGGTAACCACATACAAGGCTGGGTATGGTGACTCACGCCCACCAGCAATCAGTACCACATACCACATACCACATACCACATACCACATATCACGGTGCCTGGCATGGTGACTCACGCCTGTAATCCCAGCACTCGGGAGGCAGAGGCAGGAGGATTGCTGAGTTCCAGGCTTGCCTGGGCTACACAGTGAGCTCAGGGCCAGCCTGAACAACAAAGTGAGACCCTGTCTCAAAAAAAAAAAAAATACTGGATAACTAAAAGGGATTTTAAATGGCTTCCATTAGCACATTTAGAGAGTAATGACTGGAGGTGAATCCAGAGTTAGCACCAGATCAAGGAAAACTTTTAGAACAATTTAAGAGTGTTTTAGACCTTGTTGAAGAATATTAAGGGAATATAAAAAAATTTAAATGGAAAGGAAGATGACATGATCAGCCCTCACCTGGATACTTCAGTATTGTAGGCAGGTCATAGAGGAAATATGAGGGTGTAGAGAAGGTAGGCAGTTGAGAGTACATTATATTGACTGGCACAGAGATGAGCTACCTGCATAGATTGAGTCATCACCTGTGCTGTGTTTCATTTTGCTCATATGTAACAATTTATTTATTGTCAAGGTTTTTTTTAGATGTGTTCCAAAATAAGTAGGAAAGTAGAGAGAATCTCTTCCTGCAAGGGACTAAGAAGAGGTAACTGGAGCCAGAATCAGTGGTACAAGTGATAATGTTCTGGGACTCCCTATGGCCCAACCGTTATGCAGCAGAAGTTTGAATGTAGGAGACTAATTAATTAGAAAAAGGACTGAAAAATAGGAATGAGCTAGTCTTGCTTTCCCATTTACTGTATTGTAAATGTTTGCATCTTGAACCATACTTTATCTTTACCGACAAAAATGTAAGGTCCTGAGGTCAGAAAGTTTTCCTCTTAACAGTTCCTCATTAGCTGCATCCGGTTCAGAACTCCTGCTGTAAATCAGGTTCTAGTGAAAGGCCATGCATTGACCACCAAAGGTTAAAGTGAAAAGCCACATTTGACATTCTGCATGTGTTGTTTTTTTTCCATTAGAATTTGGCCAGTTCAAAAGGCTGTCCTGAAGCAAAACTTTAAAACATGAATATAATCACAAGATAAAATGGAGAGAATTTAGTATGTTAGGAATGAACACCACAAGTTTTCTTTGCCTAAGACTGGAATTGAAGGAGTGTGTACTAAAAGTTTGGGTTAGATTATTAATATCTATTCATAATTATCTTGATATTCTGTGAAATTACTCTACTTTTCACAGTTTGGTTTCTACTTACTTATTCTGCATTTGTAAATCTTGTTGTATGTGTAAAAGCAAAAGTATAAACGCTTTCCAATATGCACAATTTTTGCTTGAGAAAAATACCAACAACCATGAGGCATATGAATTCCCCTCATTAATTTAACACAACTATATTTACAATACATGTAAATTACTCAGTTCTGGGCAAACATCTGAGGAGTAGGATGTATAACAGAGAAGATGATGTAAATCAACCTCCAAGATAAAATTTCTCACTATCCTTTAAGTAAATCACATTCATTAAATCTTGTGGCATGACAAAAGATTGTGGCTATTGTACAGTTTTTGATAGGTGCATGCCATGTTTCTGTGCTTTGTGATATTTGTTTGTTGGGCATACCACTTCGTTTTTGGAATGTTTTGATGTTGATCTTAACTATTTCAGAGAGTTGAACACTTTTGTTTTTATATCCTAGATTATTACTGCTACCAATTCTTTGTAGAGAGCTAATTAAAGAAAATTTCCATTAGATTTTGAGAATTATGTAAGAATAGTCACTATAGAAGATATAGTTAACCTCAAATTTTCAAGCCTGGCTCTCCTGGTAAATGAGCTGATGCAAGGTGCATGGCTTCCCAGCTGGACACTACACATCCCAGCTTCCTTTCAACCAACTTGGCCATTTGACTGCATTCTCTTCAAGGAAACAACAGTAAAATTCATGTATGAAATTTCCAGGTCAGTTCAGATTTGAAGCTCATTCTCTGCTCTTCTCATTCTGCACTGTCTCCCTCTCTCTCTGTCTGTCTGTCTTTCTCTATGTCTCTGTCTCTCTCTGTCTATCTGTCTCTGTCTCTGTCTCTCTCTCTTTTAGGCTGCAAATTGCATTCTGGTAGTGATACAGGGGAATATCTCTACTATGTGCTCACATAAGGGCATTGTCTCATTAGTAGACTAAATGAGAGAAACCACCAATGCTAGAAGCTTTTGTGTAGCAGTTTTTTCCTACTAGTGAAGGGTTCCATTACAGGGAAATGTGTGTCAAATCAAATCAAATGTGTTGGTTTAACAATTTTTTAAATAAGATTATTAATGTTTTAATTGATCTTATTTGATTGTTAACTATCAGTGGAAAGTCCGAAAAGATATAAACATATGCATGAAGAATTATTTCTTATTACTAATATTAACATTATATCTTCTATATATTTAAATAGATTGGTCCAATTGACATACAAGGGATTAAAATATTTTGGGTATTTTTATATTAGTATTTTTGAGCTTTAATGCTTTCCTAATTGATGGCTGCTTTTAGGCCCACAATGAATTAAATACAAGTTTACCCTCTGTGTAAAGTTGTAACCTTAACTATAGAGCTGTCCCTCTATAGATTAACATTTAAGTTTTCATGTAAATTGGTATTTTTGTGGGAAAGACTTAAAGTTGAACTAAGATTCTTACTTGGATAAACAGCTATCACCAAACTCGACTGGCTTTTCACTTCTACCTATTGATCTTCTCACTATTTTGCCACATAGACGAGTTAGCCCTTATAGCTGTCAGTAGGTAGCTCATTTGGTTTTTGAGTTATTAACTGAAGTCCTCTTTGCAAATATTTTTCTAGTTAATTCGTTATGCAAAAGGTATTAGTTGTAATCTATGCTTTTTTATTTTATTTTATTTTATTTTTTAATTTTTGAGACAGGGTCTTGCCTTGTAGTTCAGGCTGGCCCTGAGCTCACTTTGGTGCCCAGGCAAGCTGCTGCGAACTCAGCAATCCTCCTGTCTCTGCCTCCCGAGTGCCGGGATTACAGGCGTGAGCCACCACGCCCGGCATTGTGGTATGCGGTGTTGATTGTTGGTGGGCGTGTCTCCATGCCCAGCATTATATTATGCTTTTTTATTTTTACTTGTACATTGGTTTATTCATTTTCCCCTTGCGGTACTTTCTCTAAAAGGAATTTTCTATCTCCTACACTTTTACTTGTTAATAAATGATTTAATTATTTGGGGGAAGTTTAGTTATGTTTTTGTTATTTTTTGGAGGGTTTTTTGTTTTTAGTTTTGGTTTTTTGGGTTTTGTTTGTTTGTGTGTTATAACATCTTAGCCTCTATTTTAAGAAAAAATTTTATCTGGCAGTTCTACTGCTGGAAATATATGGTAAAGAATATATGGTTCTCTTTAGAAAAGAGAACATTGTAGATTATTCCTTTTCCTGAAGCCAACAGGGAGAATGAAGTAACTTTCATAACCTAAAAATAAAGCTTGACATTTTGAAGGAAGATCACTCTAGTAATGTTATGGTGTATATTTGGTGTCCCACCAAAAACCTCATACACTCAAAGGTAAGGTTTCAAAAGGTGACTGGATCTGGTGGCATCATGTTAGAAAGTGGATCTGGTCAGAAGCAGCAGGTAACTGGGGTAGTGATCCGGAAGCCTGTAGCTCTTTCTCCGGCTGCTTCCTTTGCCTCCTGCTTCCCGGCCCCGTGCCGTGAACAGCGCTTCTCTGCCACGCTCCTCGACCGTGTTACCCACCTTGCGGCCGGGCGCCGATGGGCTGAAACCTCTGCGCCTGAGCCAAAGCGACCCTTCCCTCCTTTCAGTTATTAGTGTCAGGTGTTGCATCTCAGCGATAGGAAAGTGACTAAGACAAGTAAATACAAGAAAATAGTTTTAAAAAGCAGCTTTGAAACCTCAAGGAAATTGAAAAAGAAACAAGATTTTATCATGTTCCAGATAGCTGACATAAGTAGCCTTTTTATATGCAGTTATCCTATGAAACTTTCTTATCTTACTAATATGACATTGACAAATGAACTTCATGCTGTCAAGAATTATGTCCTGTGAAAAAAGAAGTTTTTACATATTCTATTCCTATCAAAGGTAGTTGAAATGAATAAACAGTTAATACACATTGAACATTTCGTAAATGCTAGACACAGCTCTGTGCACTTGAATCATAGAAGACCGCATAATCCTCCCCAATGCACTACTGAAGGCACTAGTGACAGTCCCGTCTTACCGGTAAGCACATGTAGACACACACTGACTTAGAACTTGCCTCATGTAACATAGCTGACAGGTGGTACGACTGAGGTATAACGCCAGGCAATGTGACCTTAGAGCCTCAACTTCTTAACCACTATATTAAAGAATTTAGTTTTAATTGTTCAAAAGGGCAACAAAATGTGATACATACTGTTTCATGGGATTCTCCTCTGAATAACAATTTATTGTGATCATTTCTCCATAGCTTTAAATTATTCTTGTCACTAAATCTTCTAAGTTCCTCAGCAATACACCAGCTTTTCTTGTCTCAAAGAATGGCATTTTACACATAATTATACAAGACAAATTGTCTGGCAGAGAGATGGTCAAAGAACGTTTTGAATCCAAACTGATTATTCACTTAACTACATCTTGATGCACCTTCTGTGGAACCCTTCTTGTTATGGACTATCCTTTCAAATAGCAAATAGGGGAATATCTCTACTATGAGCCAAACCCCTTTCTTCACTACAAATTGTCCTTTCTTTCTTTAATCATCATTTTTTCCTCGTAAGCTTACAAAAATGCTGATGCTTCATTCATTTTAAACACCTATTATATGTAATATACATGTGTACAAGTCTATGTCTGCAGGCACAGACTTAAATGTGTGTAAATGTACACAGTTTCATTCTACTTCCCCCCCAGCCACTATAACATTTCCTTGTGTATTGATTTACATAAAATATCTCAGAGGTTTGGCTGTATTGATCAACTGCATTTCTTTTTCTTGAACCAACTGACACTACTAGGCTTTTCTCAGTGCTCCTGTACAAATCAGCCCCAGGCCTAACTTCCAGTGGTATCTTCTTTGCAGAAACACATAGCTGATGCCTAGCCTTGATCCTACCTGGGCCACCCACAGCATTCAATACAGCTGGTCCCTCTATCTCCCTGGGGCCATTATTGTTTCTGTGAAAATCTCATGTCTCCATGGTAATCAAGGATCTCCAATGGCTGGTGAGCTGACCCTGAAAAAAAAGTCAGTCGTAGCCGGGCGTGGTGGCTCACACCTGTAATCCAGGCACTCAGGAGGCAGAGACAGGAGGTTTGCTAAATTCAAAGCTTGTCTGGACTACATAGTGAGCTCAGAGCCAGCCTGAACTATAAGGCGAGACCCTGTCTTTAAAAAAAAAAAAAAAAAAAAAAGTCAGTCGTTCAGGAACAGATACAAACTTCCTGCTCTTCCTCTTGCTCTCTTGCTCTCTTCCCATTCTCTGCTGTCAGCTGAAGGACGTCATCTCCTGCTTCTTTTCCTCCCATCCTCCTGTGGTCCTACCCCGGGGTGTGTGAGGTCCTGCACACACTGCTCCTCAGACTCTGCTGTTTGTTGTTCTTGTTTCTGCAGGATGTCCCTCTCCCAGGTATTTCCAGGCCTTCTTTGCCTAGTGCATATCAGTCCCTCCTTTGAGTCTTCCTCTCAGTCAGGCCTGGCTGAACCACGTATCTCTTCATATTGCCCTCCTCCCCTGCATTTCTCCTTATCATCTATCACTAATGTGATTTTTTTAAACCTTACTGAGTTTACAAAAATGTCTATTTTGCCCAGTAATGTATCCCTAGAACTGACCTCTGGCCCATTGCACATACACAATAAATATTTGCTGAATAAAAAGCCACATTAGATACATGAAGGGCCAGAAGGCTTTTGTGAAGAACGCCATCTTTTCTTGATGATAATATTTTGAAACATCTCAAAGGATGAGATGCATATGAATCAAACTGTGATTAAATGATGTATCTGAGGGTGTGGATATGGGAGAGTGGCAGCGACGGTGCGTTCAAAGCCAAAGATCCGAGGAAATAAAGGATGCAGTGAGAATTTTGCCGGTCAGTTTGGCAGGAGCTTAGAAGTACAGCTAGGAAAATGGAGTAACATGTGCGTGAAAGGTAAACAGCCTGTTCAGTCTTCGAAGTGAGCGAAGCAGTTCTCTCCTTCCTTGAGTAAGTTGCAGATGCCGCGGTGCTAAATTTCAATATGAAACCGGCCCTGCTAGAAAATTAGTGGAAATAGCTTCCTTTCTCCGAGTTCCGCCAATGACAGCTGCTTATCGAGCTGACTGAAGGAAATCAAATCAACAACTTTCATTTCTTATTGAGGTGGACCAGATATTTATTCACCCATATTGAGGAAATAGAAATCTTAGTTCCAGATGTTGAAACTATACACTACTCTAAATAAGCCAAAAAGTACTTATAAGCATACAGAAAAGTTTTTATTCCAAAGGGATTTTATAATAAATATCTCACTAAAATCACTCTCCTGTACATGAAAACTAAATTGGAGTTAGCAAAAAACAGTCAATCAACATATATGAGACAATTTGAAAGGAAATAAACAGGAAAATCCTCTCACCAGTAACAGTCTCTTTACTTTCTACTCAGTACTTCTGTGTTGCTTCCTGAGTCAAAATAGCAAGATTCTAGCTATCATTTTCCAGGGGCCCTGAAGGCACTCTCTCCTAATAAGGCTCTTTTTCCATTGAGCTTACCTGTCTTAGTTACTATAAGATCAGGATCCCTGCTCCCAACATCACCTGCTTTGATCTCATTACTGTTTTTGACCTCATTACTCAGAAGTAAATAATGAGAGGTAAAAACATAATTTTGTATTTTAAAATAGCACTTTAAGTCTGTACACATTTAAGTTGTTTTATTTGAGAGTAATCACTCATCAGGTAGCTTATCTGAAACTGACTTGTCTCACCCTGCAGGTTGACAGATTGAATATATTTGACAATCAAATGTATTCATGTTAATAAGTAGTATTTGCTTTTAACTTCATGAGATTATAAGCAATTATGTGTATTACACAATGCTACATGCCAGCCATGAATTACCTGATGTAATCCTCACTAGAGTCCTCTGAGATGGACTATCTTTTAATAATATATTTTAATAAATGAAGGAAGTGAGGTAAGATGATATCAAGTCACTTGCCTAAGATCATAAAATACCTAAGATGGAAGTGACACAGTTCGAAGCCTGTCAATTGTAGTCTGACTCTAACATTCTACCTACAGGCTACAGTATAGAGTTTCTTTGATTATTAAAAAGTGAGAGAGAAAGCATTGATAAGCCACTTATAGGTTATGTTATTCTAATTTTTTAAACTGAATTCTTTATTGGTACAATTTATATACATCTCAAAATCACGTATAACATTGGGGAATTTGTACCACTATATGACAAAAGTTAATTCTCATTTTTACCCATATCCCTACCCTCCCCACCTCCTCACCCCCTTTATACATGCTATTTTATTTTCTTTCTGTATTATATTTATTCCTTCCCCTCATCACATTTGCACACCAAGTTTCCTATAGAAATTTCCCACTTTATAAAAGCTGTCATACTTTCTAGAGCTCATTTGCATCTACAGGTGTTCATACCAAAGAGAAGATCCAGAAATTGTCTATCTGTGAGTCTGTCTAATTTTTGTATCAATTTGGTGAATTGAAATTTTATAAATTAAGGAAAATCTTCAGAGAGGTCAAGCACCTGATTTTCCTATGGTCTTTTTCAATCCAAAGACTTTTAGCTTCTGATAAGCAGTACTGGAAGCAGCTTGCTTCAAGAACAATAATATATTTAAACACAAATGGCTACTACATTAGAACAAATTCTATGACCAACACATGACCCTGGTGCTAGGGAAGTACAGAGAGCAGTTCCTAACAGGGTCTGAGAGTTTGGAGAATTCCAGAGCCCAAGAGTGAAAAATAAGCTGAGGCATCAGGATAGCGAGGACCCTTCTAGTAAATCACTAGGAAAGAAGAATAGAAGATTGATGGATGGATCACTGGAAGGATGGATGGCGGAAAGAGGTGTGGATGGATGGATAAATGAGAGGCAGCCTAGCTTCTGTGTTTGGTTAAGTTGGACGACTTGAACTTTAACATGCAATAATTCTTAGTTGAATAGAAGTATCCGTCTAAGTTCAGTATTTCTTTGTATGACAATTTTCCCCAAGATTATTAAATTCTCCAAGATTGAATAAACAGATCTTCACTTTGGACAAGAAAAAGTTGTGATAGAATATATTTTTCTAGTCTAACATTTTTGTAATAGAGAATTATTTTTTAAAAATCCTTTTCTGGGCTAGGGATTTAGCTTAAGTGGTACTGCACCAATCCTGGATGTACAAGGGCCCAAGTTCAATCCCCAGTACAGCCAAAAAATAAGAAATGAAATAAAAATCCTTTCTGTGTATAAATTGGAAACATCTACAGTTCAAGAACTGACTAATGAATTTTTAGATGTGTATTTGCTTCAGAAATATATGAACATCAAGATTCCTCAAAACAATATAACTATCTCTTTGAAATTATTTTTAATATACCCTGTGTTAGACAGATTGTATCATTTGTCCAAGGCTTTTGATATCTCTTTGAAGTTTCCACTGAAAGTCTATCTTAGGCTGAACCATTGTCAAGTTGTAAAAGTGAAAATTTCTGACAATTCTTATGACGTTAGAATTTGAAGAAGTATGTATTAAATAATTCTCTTTGTAGAACACATGACAGGTACTTTAGGATTTCTAAATGGTCATTCCAATAGCAGTAATTATTCTATGTTCAATTTAGTGGAATCCTTAAAAGAAATTGACCAATTGAATGAACCAATTTGTCACTCAGACTTTTATCTCTCAAGATTATTCTGAAGATATTTTCAAAAGTAAGAATATCCCCTGTAACTTGAAAGTAAACCTCTACTTCTATTACAAATGCAAAAGTTAAAAATGGTTTTAAAATGCAATTACTGAACCTTTAAATCTATTCTTATAGTGTGTTAGTTTTGGAATATTGATGTTTAAGTGTTTCTATCCATACTCTTCACCAAAAGCAAGAAAAAATGAAAAGAAAACCAATCTGTCTGTATAGTAACAGTGAATTACAAAGCTAAGAGCATATCTGAAGCCATTATGGAAGGCAGGCTTTGGCATAATGATCATACACTGGAAGAATGTGCCTGGGGTCATTGTACATAGCACTCTCCTGAAGACGTACCCTTCAATTTAAGAGCAATACTACTCAGTAGACATTTACTGAGTTTTCTTAGTGATCTTTCCCTATATGTGAGTATCTAGATAGATAGATAGATAGATAGATAGATAGATAGATAGATAGATAGATAGATAGATAAATAGATAGATATCTCATATATAGGACTATATATATGTATAGGACTAATATATATAATATATACTAATATATATGTATGTATAGGACTAATACATACATATATATATGACTAATTAATAGCTCCTTAAATATTAGGTAAATAACAAAAATACACTACTATATAACACAAAACCATGGCCCTTAAGCTAAAATGTTTATTAAGGTTCTTAAATTCACTAATTAGAGATAAAAGAACCAATTCATTTGCTGAAACACCAGATTTTAAAATTGTACCTTCTTGTAGGATAATAGACTGTTGTAACATAATTTTATGGTTTTTAAATTCTTATATGCATCCTCACATTTAAATGTAAAGACCCTAAATCATACAAAGAAGGTATGCTTATTTTTAGTAATGCACAAGGCCAATATGCCCTTGAGATTTTCTGAAGTTTTAATTACTTTATGTTTTCCTTTCAAGTAGCAGATTGACCAACTTATTTACAGTCCTTTTACTAGTTCTCAGAATGTCTATATAGGAAGTGCCATGCTGTGTCAGTTCCTGATGTGTGACTTGATGCAGTGAAAAAATAGATCACTAAACTGTGGGAGACACTATCTTGATTCAAGCTCCAATTAATGCCCAGACCTTCTTACCTAACAACAATTTCCACATCTCTATGCATAAAGATGACTACGAACAGCTTATCTAGTTCATAGAGAAGCTAGGGAAGTCTAGTGCTAGTCCCATCCATAGATCTGAAACTGGCTAAGTGAGGTGTAAATTTAGAAAATAATTAATCTACTTCTCTATGCGTCATTAGCTGTAGTGAAGCTAGATTTGAGCTTAAATGAACCTCTCTGTTCTCCAGAATTCATCCTCTGCTGCTTCATCTCTGTTATGGTTCTCTCCTCTCTCCTAAAATTTCATTATATAGAAAAAGAAGTCATCATTGATTATAATCTTTTAACTAGTGGCATCTCTTTCCATTTCCAGCCAGTTTTCCCCACTTGTCCATTTTTCATATCCCCCTTCCTCTAGGGTCTATGCCACCAGAACTGCAGCCCAACCAGTCCACAGAGACAGAAACTTCTGTAGACTGTACAAACAAACTAATAAAACATGAAACTTGAAAACTATGTGGTTCTTTCAAAAATGACTACTTGCTCACTGAAGACAACTTCTTCAACATCTTATTTGACACTATTAGTCATTTTCTCCTGCTGGACACATTTTTTTTTTAGCAGAGGAGCTCCATGAAGCTGTACTTTATTTGTTTGCTTTGTATCTTCTTTGGTCTCCATCTACTTTGAAGCTTTCTCTATTTTTTTCACCCTAAACATTGAAGCTGTTCAGCATTCTCTCATGGGATCTCTATGTTCCTCACCTTAACTTCAGCCCAGTGAAACCCTACTTTCTTGCATGGCTTTGATACACAGGAAGCTTCCTGACTTGTAATTATATTTAAGTTTACTTTTACATGGTGTTCAGATTGTTGGGAGTGTTCAGCTGACTATTAGATATCTTTATTCCAATGTCTCCATCCATAGGCAGACTCATAATTTTCAAAATTCCCTATTTTCTCTTCCCTACCTCAGCTGTGTCTCTGTTTTATAGAATGCTATGATCTGCTCAGTGATGTAAGCCAGACCTGAATTTTATCTTAGACCATTTTGTTCCTCAACCTTTTTTTTTTTTTTTTTGAGACAGGGTCTCAC
Source organism: Thryonomys swinderianus (assembly GCA_004025085.1). Taxonomy (NCBI): domain Eukaryota; kingdom Metazoa; phylum Chordata; class Mammalia; order Rodentia; family Thryonomyidae; genus Thryonomys; species Thryonomys swinderianus. The sequence goes on along the minus strand of PVIC010037456.1, from coordinate 3,816 downwards.
TTTGTAGTTTGGGCTGGCTCTGAGCTCACTATGTAGCCTAGGCAAGCCTTAAATTTAGCAATCCTCCTGTCTCTGCCTCCCAAGTACTGGGATTACAGGGGTGAGCCACTATGCCCGGCACTGTGGTATGTGGAATTGATTGCTGGTGGGCGTGAGTCTCCACACTCAGCATTGTATATGGTTTCTGGGGATCAAACTCAGGACCTTGCGCTTGCAAGGCAGGCACCGGAACCACTGAGCTAATCCTCCGGCCCTGTTCCTCAACTTTTATATCAATTGACCATGTTTCATCAATTCGCACTTTTAAATATATATTAAATAAATCTACATCTCTGAGAACATCATGATTATTTGACCACAACTGTCTTTCAGTATTGTACTGTACATATTTTCCAACCTGAGGTAGTGTAAAACATTATTGTGGAAGTGTTTTGCAGAGGTCTTTTGGGTGGTTATATTGTGTATTTTATGGAAGTTTTTGATATCTTCCTTATATTAGCAATTTTTGCAATAACAAATAACCATAAACAGTGATTTAAGACAGTGTGCATTCTTATTTTGCCATTTCTATGAATCAGAACTGGGTCTAGCTTAGCAAAATTCTTTGTTCCAGCATCTCTTACACTGTCAAAGTCAATGTGTAACATCTGGAGGTTCACAGGAAAGGACTGCTTGCAAGTTCATGCATGGCCTTCTGGGTGTATCCCAGCCCTGAAGCATTCACAGATACTAACAAGCACAACATCTGGGTATCAGGCACAGTGTACTATAGCCACGGAGATCCATGAAGGTGGCCTCATGCTAACATGACCTACAGAAATTGAGGAGAGTACCTGTCAACTGGATGTCCTCTCCAAAAGCTTCCAAAACAACTCTACTGAGTATAAAAGTTGCTGCACAGTCAATGATGCAATGCATAACCCTGAAGCCTAGATTACTGAGGCAAGCAGAGGTATCAAAACATTGATCAAAGCTGAAGAAACTACATAAACATTAAATTAAAATATCCAATGAAAAATACTGTATCCAGTCTATATATAACTAGAACAAACCCTTTGCTATGAAAGCTATTCTATAAAATTGGAAGTGGCCACTAACCTATGAGGTACACAAATGTCAATGTTTGTACCTAATAGCAGGTAAAAACAGGGTAACATAATTCTACCAAAGGAACATTACTATCTAGACACAGACTCCAAATAGGACTCCAAACAAAAGTCAAAAAAAATACTAAAACTAAAGAACTCTATAAATGAAGTAGACAATCCAGTTGGAAGCCTCAAAAAAAGGAATTGATCAAGCAGAAGAAAACATTTCTGAGCTGTAAGACAGGTCTTTTGAAATAACCCAGCCACATTTTTTAAAGAAAATATTGAAAAGAGAAAAGAGCCTTCGAGTACTATAGCACACCATTATGAAGGCAACCACTCACATATGGGTATTAAAAGAGACAGAAGAAAAAAGCTCAGAACAGCAAAATAATTGCTGAAAACTTCAAATCATGAAAAAGGTATTGACATCCAAGTTCAGGAAGTTTAAAATATCCCTAATCAGTTTGGGGAATGAATGATCATCTCTGAGGCATAAAGCAAAACTGTCAAAGTACAAGACAAAGACAATTCTAAAAATGGCAGGAGAGAAACATCAATTTCCTTTCAAGGTAATCCCCATTAAACTGATGGCCTACTTCTGAAAAAAGCACTTATAATACAAATCTGATATATTCAAAATCCAAAATGTAGAAATATTGCCAACCAAGAATACTACATATGAAAAAGGCATATTTTGGAAATGAAGGAAAAATAAAGTATTTCCATGAAAAAAAATAGAGAGATTTATCACTACCAGATTTTTCCTATAATAAATCCTCACAGGAGGCCTACACTAGAAGTGAAAGGGGGAAAACTGCCACAATTAACATGTGCAAAAGAACACAAAACTCACTAGGACTGCAGATATAAAGAGAGAAGAAGGCCAAACTCTGCAGTACAGAAAGCCATCATACCATAAAAAGGAACAAGTGAAGAAGAAAAATAACAGGTATGTAGAAAAACCAGGGGAAATTAGTAGAATGACAGGAGTGCCTCTTTATCAATAATAAACTTGAGTGTAAATGGAATAAATTCCCCAACCAAAACATGTTGACTGGCTAAAATGACTTTTAAAATAGAACTAATCATATGCTATCTGCCAGAAACTCTTTCTACCAGTAGAGACACATGTACACTGAACATGAATGAGTAGAGAGTGTAAACGGAAAGCTTAAGCAAACAATAGTAGCTATTGTTGTGTGAGATAGACTATAAGTGAAAAGTACCTATCAGAGACACAGACATTTACTATGCTTATTTTAATAAAGGAGTCAATTCAACAAAAGGAAAAAATTTAGAAAATGTAGTACACTTGCATCCAAAGCTGGAAAATTGAATTATATAAAGCAAACATTATATCTAAAAAGAGCAATGGATTTTAATACAGTAATAATTGGGAATTTCAACTCTTATTTTCATCAATAGACAGAGTGTATATAAGAAACCAACAGAGAATTATTGAAATTAGATTTCCCTAAGATCAAATGTACATAACAGATATTGACAGAACAACTACAGAATATGCATTATCTCCATCAACACATGGAATAATTTTCAGGATAGCACATATTATAGCACAAAACATGCCTTAACAACCTTTAAAAATCAAATTATCAGAATCTAACCACAATAGTTTGAACTGGAAAAGGAACTTTTGAAATAGTACCTATATAAGAAAATCAAACCACATTCCCTTAAACAACCAAGGAATCATGAAAAGATAAATTTAAAAATTTCTCACCAGGCGTTGTGGCTCATGCCTATAATCCCAGCACTCAGGAGGCAGAGACAGGAGGACCGCTGAGTTCGAGGCTTGCCTGGGCTACATAGTGAGCTCAGAGCCAGCCTGAACTGCAAAACGAGACCCTGTCTCAAAAAAAAAAAAAAATTTCTCAAAGCAAATTAAAATGAAAACACAACAGAACTAAACTTATGACATATAGAAAAATCACGAGCTAGAAGAAAATCCAAAACAATAAATACTTATATGAAAAAATATGGATACTTCCATAAGCAATTTAATCACGTAACTCAAGGACCTAGAAAAACAAAAGAAACCAAACTCATTATTTAGGAAGGGAAGAGATAACACAGGCCATACAGAAATAAGTAAAATAAAATAAAATATCAAGAAAAGAAGAGTTGGTTTATTGAAAAGATAGACCAAATTGACAAACTTTTATCTAGAGTTGCAAATGCAACAGAGAATACTCCAAAAAAAAAAAATTCAGAGATAAGAGACTTTACAACTCATACCACAGAAATGCAAAGGATCATTAGACACTATTATGAACAACTACATGTCACTAAATTAGAAAAACCTAAAGAAATCTGTAAATTTGAAAACACATGAAATAACTTAAAGGGAAAAACAAAGAACAGATATAGGGCACAGGACCCTGTGGAGACTGGAAGAAAATTTGGGGAAGGGAAAAGAGATAAAGGTGGTCAGAAGAAAGTAAAAATTATTAAAATGAGGTAACATATGGACCAACTCCCCAAGACAAATGTAATCACTCTATATTACATTTATATATTACTTAATAAGTGAATAAATAGATGATACTTTCATCCAAAATGTCAAAATTGAACCAAGAGAACAAAAATCCAAGGAGACCAATAACAAGTAACAAAACTGCCCAAGTAATAAAAATTTCCCAACAAAGAAAAGTTCAAGATCACTGATTTCACTGCTGTATTCTATGAAAACTTAAAGAACTTGAGT
>PVIC010037455.1:0-18068 GCA_004025085.1 Thryonomys swinderianus | reverse complement strand
CCTTCCACACTTGCTGTCTTTCTGCCTCAGCCTTCCAGAGTCCAGGGGATACAGGCAAGCATCACTATGTCTGGCTAGATAAACTTTGTTTTCAGGCATGAGGTAACTCTGGAATACATGACTGTCAGCCATGAGTTCACTTTTAAAGAACCAACTATATTAGATAAGATTTCCTAAAAGAAACACAGGTAGAAAAAGGTTTTGTGAAGATTAGTGGATGAAAATGTTGAGAGCAGAAGCGGAGAGGCCCATAGGGAACCTAACCTGTTAGCATATTTGTTAATCTAATGGTGGAGTCAATTTTATAGGACATATAAGTACTATGAATAGCATGATACTGTTTTCAGTCACCAGAGTAAGTGGATGCAGCATTGTCCTGTCTTGCTTTGTAGTCCCTGACCTCACTGCGTAACCCAGGCAAGACTTGAACTCAGCAATCCTCCTGCCTCTGCCTCCCGAGTGCTGGGATTATAGGTTTGAGCCACGATGTCCTGCACTGCTGTACATTGTACTGATTGCTGGTGGGCGTGAGTCACCACGCCCAGCATTGTTGTATGTGGATACCTGGGATCGAACCAGGGCCTTGTGCTTGCTAGGCAGGCGCCAGAACCATTGGGCTAAATCTCCTGCCCTTGAGACCTTTTTATCTTTTGCCACCTTGTGACGTCTTGGAGTCGTAAAACACTGACTATGAATTTTAGCTTCTGAGAGTATATTTTAAATAACAAGGGAAAATTATAGTTCAGATGAGAAATTACTGGCCCTGGTACTGATTTTAATATTTTGCAAGAGAAAGGAAGGGTTGTATTTTAGTCTAAATTGATAGGAAGATATGAGCTCATGTAAAAATGATTTTTGAATCTCTGATAACAGTAACCTCTGACTTAGTCACTGTTGCATTTGCTTTGGTAGCTAGACTGTCTAGCCTGGTGTCATTAGATGTTTCATTGTCTAGTTGATCTTAATAGATGTGTGGTGTCTACCTGATGTCTCAGAGGGGATAACTTGATTGCGTCTGGTGCCCACTACAAAAATCCATCGATCTGGGCCGGAGATTTAGCTCAGTGGTTCAAGTGCCTGCCTAGCAAACACAAAGTCCCTGGTTCGATCCCAGGTAACCACATATAACAATACTGGCCGTGGTGACTCATGCCCACCAGCAATCAGTACCAGATACCATAATGCCGGGTGTGGTGACTCAGGCCTATAATCCCAGCACTCGGGAGGCAGAGGCAGGAGGATGCTGTGAGCTCGAGGCTTGCCTGGGCTACATACTGAGTTCATGGCCAGCCAGAACTACAAAATGAGACCCTGTCTCAAAAAAAAAAAATCTGGAAAGTGGTTAGAAGTTATAGACAATTGATCTCAAATGATTTAAGCAGATGGGAGTATATGGTTTTTTTTCTGCATAGAAATTTTTGGGTGGGTGGCTGCTGGCATTGGTTCAAAAGTTCAGCTCTGTCAGGCAGTATTTCTTCATTTTCTTAACTCTTTTTCTCATAGTCACAAGACAGCTGCCACAGCTCCAGTCTTTCCATTCAACTTTAAGTCAGGAAGGAGAAAGGAAGGGCAACACTGTTGCTTTTATTGGCAAAGCTTAAGGTCTTTCAGGAGTCTCAGGGCTGACTCTGAAACATCTCACTGGACCGATCTGACTCATGACACACTCTAGCTGCAAGGAGACTGGGAAGCAGCATCTGCTGTTCCTTTTGGCTTCCACAGAGGAGGAGGAAGAGGTTGGGCTAGCGTTGGCATGGGTTGGCAAATTAACAGCATGTGCTGTAGAGGTGAAAGTTAATGGGATTCATTTAAAATTCCCTGGAGCCCCTTCCAGATGGGTGGCGGGAAAGGTGGACAGCCGCGGGAGGTGTGCGCCCCGGGAGAGTGGCCAGGCCGGGGAAAGTGCGCCTTGGCTCTTGCTGTTTGTGTGAAGCGCCAGCAAGACGGGACGGCCGCGATGGAGGTTTCCTGACTCAAGGGCAGGAAGCAGCACAGCCGCCACTCCGTAGCCTCACAGAAGTGGTCCAGTGGGCAGAGGGGCGGCTTGAACTTCCACCCTGCTGTCCGGGCACAGCTGCTTGGGGCCCGCGGCAGCCAGCCGAAGCCATTCAGGGCCCACTGCCCATTAAACGAGCCTCACCTGCTGCAGGGCAGAGCGACAGGTCGCCACTGGGCAACCTGCGCCCGGTTCCGCTCCATCCTCGGGGTCAGGAGACTAAAACCTCATTACCTCACGCGGCTGGATGGCAGCGTGTGTGGAGTGGCTGTTTGCCAGCATCTTAATTAATGAATTCATAAGGCGCGGGATAGATGCCAGTTCTTGAGAAGCACTTTGAGCCTTTCAGCGATGAAGAAGCTTTTGCTAATTTATCAAAAAATATATATGGGGGAGAGAAGAGAAAACAAACCCCGAACATTTCAGCCCAGGGACAGGCAGCTCCCAGCTCTGGGCAGGGACCCTCCTGCAGAGCCTCGCGGCCTTGTCCCCGCCAGGCCGTGGAGCTCGCATGGGCTCCAGGGACCCTGTCCTCTTGCCCGGACTCGGAGAGGGTCCAGGGTGACGGTGGGCCCCTCGGCTGGCTCTGTAGCCCTGCGAACCGGTCACTGATGGAGACTGGGAGCCCCGCTGTCTGCAGCGGCCCTGCCTGGAGGGGAGCCTCCCACCAGGGCCTGTTTCCCATGAGTCTCCACCGGAGCAAGGGGCAGGGGCTCAGCCCTGTGGGGTCCAAGGCTGCTTTCCTGGGAAATTCAGATTGTGACCCCGTGTGTCTTGGCCGTGTGACCTGAGGCCCCAGATGGAAGGCCCAGGCCACTGCCAAGGACCATCTGGGCAGGCGCTCTGGCTCCTGTGCCCATTATAATAAATAGGCGCCCTGCGGCCTCCTGACATGTGAAAATGAGCAGATTTCTAGAAACCCAGTTCCCAGGCTGCTGGGGCTGGCAGGATAACAGCTGATGCCACTCCAGGCCATGGCTTAGCGGGAAGAGGACGGCTCGTTGCCCTTGGGGCAGGAAGGGCTCTCAGCCCGGCTGGCCCACCTCCTCCTGCCCTCCGGGTGCTCTGGCAGTGGGTGGGGAACAGCTCGGGTGAGGACAGACAGCCGCTGGCTTCTGGCCCCTCAGTCTCAGCACAGAGGCCGGCGGCACGGACGGCTCGTGTGGGGAGAGAGCGAGCAAAGCTCCGCCAAGGGCATCCGGGCAGCAGACGCCGGGAAGCCGCGCAGGCGCAGTGCAGGGGTGGCCGGCTGCTCCCACAGCGCGGCTCTCACGGTCTTCATGAGGGGTGCTGAAGGGACTCGGAAGCCTGGAGTCGCCCCTGGGGGGGGACAGTCCCTTTCTGCAGGGACAGCCCACTGCAGCTGCCCTCGCCTCCCAGCCCAGAGTGTACGGAGTGCGGGCTGCACCCGGCTAGGAGCGCTCTGGCGGCATTTCTGTGCTTTCTAGATATGGGGTGGTGGGGAAGGGCACAGACCCGGGCTGCCCTGTGCCCCATCTACGTCCTGTGTGGCCGTGGGCAGGTTACTTGATTCCTTCTATAGGAACCGACCCTGGTGACAGTGCCCAGCAGAGCTGGGCTGTGGTGGGTCGTGTGTGTGGACTTGCGGCTTCTGAGGCTGCTCTGACTCCTGCTGTGCCATCCAGACACCTGAGGCCCCCTGGCTCACTCAGGTACAAACATCGTGCTGCTTCTTAGCCCCGGTGCCCACCAGGGTCCTGGCTAGGTGGGCGCAGACTGGGTCTGTGACTCAGCCTGACAGGGCAAACCCAGAAGCCTCTGCCACTTGCTGGCCGGAAGCTCCTGGGAGCAAGGCCCCTTTGCGACAGGAGAGGGCTTCTTCTTAGACTGGAAAACAGTGGCCGTGTGGCACCACCTTGGCTCACTGGGCACAGGGCAGACCTAGCTGTTCAGATGCTGAGTGTGAGTACTGCTCAGCCACCTGCAGGCAGAGTGGAGCCCATGCCAGCCTGTGGCTGGAGTCATGGGCAGAGAAGCCACACTTCTGCACCCTGCGCACCCACAGACTGCCCCGGAGCTGGCCCCGGCCGCCTGACCCTGTGCCCGGCCCGTGCCCGAGAGCCTCACAGCCCAAGGTTCCAACTACACCAAGACTTCGCGGGGCTTTGATTCCTGGAGGCTTCACGCTCCTGAAAAGATGCCTCTTGGGGATTTCAGACGAATTTTGCAGTTTCTCTCAACACAGCGGCTTGATGGTGTATAGTGCCCCAGGAGACTTCCGTAAAGCTCCGAGACCGAGGTGACACTGCCCAGGCGGGCGGCGCCTAGGCTGCCTCTTCGGAGCCACGGTCCCTGCCCCGAGCCTGGGAAGCCTTCTTCCTTGGCACCTGCCCGCGGCAGCCAAGACCCTCCTTGGTTGGCACCGAGGAAGCCCCCATGCAGGGTGTCCCCGCTCCAGGATCCCGCGCCTGCCGATGCAGTCTGAGGCGCGGCTCCTGGGCTGCACCCCCTGCGCCCTTCCTCTGGGAGGGGTGCGCCTTCCGCCTCCCCCCTCTCCCTCCTCCCTCGGGCGGGCCTGCCCCCTGCTGGACTCTGGGTCAAGGTCACGCCTGCTGCCTGCGCCTGGGGCCAGACCACGTGTGGAAGTCTGCAGCAACCCTGGCCCCCTGGCCCCAGCTGCGCAGCTGCAGAGGCACCATTTGCTCACACAGGGTGCCCCCACCTGTGTTCTGGGGTCCTGCGTCCCCTGGAGCTGCAGTGCTGTTTCCCCTGCTGGCTCACCTGGGCGACTTGGACGCCGTGCTTGGCTTCCCGTGTGATGACTGTCCTGGTGTCCTGTGTATAGTGTCTTTTGGTTTCGCTGGGTTTTGTTGGTTGGTTTGGTTTGGGTTTTTTTTAGGCAGGGCCTTGCTTTGTAGCTCAGGCTGGCCCTGAGCTCACTATGTAGCCCAGGCAAGCCTCGAGCTCAGCAACCCTCCTGCCTCTGCCTCCTGAGTGCTGGGATGACAGGCGTGAGCCACCACGCCAGTATTATTGCATGTCGTTACTGGGGATCGGACTCAGGACCTTGCGCTTGCTAGGCAGGCACCGGAACCACTGAGCTAAATCTGCGGCCCACTGTATGTAGTGTCTTGATGTCGCTGCCCCACACTTTGTCCCCATACTGCCTGAGTGAAGGCCCCTCCTTGGCTGTCTCCGCTTTGTTGGGGGCCATCACCCCCCTTTAGCTTCAGGCAGGTCCCAGCCCCTGACTGTGTGGTGGTCGCTGTCCAGCCTTTCAGACAAGTCCCGGGAAGCACCACGGCCTTCAGAGTGTCCCCTTGCTGGCCTTGGTCTGCCCACTCCTGTGCTTCCCAGGGCCGTGCCCAGCCGCCCAGCTCCGCTCACCATCACACGGCCCCTCAGCCCTCAGCAGGCCTGTTCTGCCCAAGAGACTGCTCAGTCCTTCGGCCCCGGGTTGCACCAGTCCTGGGCTCAGGGCGCCCCTCCCCCGAGGCAGGACCACAGAGGTTCCCAGTGTCCGCGTGCCAAGCAGCTGGCGGCTGCTGTCGCTCGGGCCCTGGCTGTGGGTCCTGCAGGGAGCGGAGCCACGGCCACTTCGTACCTTCTTCCTCTCGCCACCCTTTACTCGGCCTTTTATTCCCCGAAGAGTGAGTGGAAGCCGTTCTCCAGTAACAGTAGGAAACACTTACTGAACCACCTCTGTGTCCATTCCAAGGACTGTTTTGTCACATCTGCCTCTGAACAACTCTCGGAGACGCACAGCGTTATTGTCTTTATTTTACATGGGTCTTCTGGGGAGCAGGACTCAGGAACTCGCCGGTCACGCAAGTGAGTGACAGCAGGGCACTGACTCCAGCCCAGGTGCCACCAGTGCGCTCGAGGCAGCCATGACGTAGGCCCTGGCAGTTCCTGCTCCCAGCTGCTCGGCAGCTCTGCCCCTGACACTGCCAGAACCACCGTCCTGGAGTCCTGGGCCTCAAGGCCTCCGCTCTGGCGCCTGCTGCCTTCAGCCTGGTGCCAGGGAAGACGCTAACTGGGACCCAAAGTGTGATCCACACACACGGAGTCAAGAGCTGACCGAGGAGCCATCGGGAGCCCCTGTAAGGCCTGTGTCCTGGTACCCCCTTTCAGAGCTGTCCTGCGGGGTTAGCCCAACTTACCACTGCCAACCCTCCCCTTCCGCCCCTCAGAGGGCCCCGCCAGCACGGCTGCCAGAGCTGTTTCTGCTGCGGGTGCCACCCCTGATGGGCAACTTCCTGGCGTGCCCGGGGCGGGGCCCTGCAGAGCCTCCTCCGATGTTGTGTGGCCTTCCTTCCAGGCCCGCGTCAGGCAGGCGGGCGGCGGGTTAGCAAGAAGGGGATTTGCTATTTAGAAGGGAATCAGAGAGCTGTCAGCAGGACGTAAATATTCATAGAGGGAGGTTAGAATTCAAGTCCCTAAAACCTTGATTTGTGTTCACCTATTTAAGCCTGATTAAAAAGTAGCAAATGAAAGTGGGGCCATTCGGTGGAAGTGCAGATAAGTCGGTCTGTTTGGATACAGGCCCCTGGCCAGCAGCTCCACGGGCCTGTCCGGAGCACAGTGGCAGATGCGCTTGGCCACTTAGCGGTTTGCCAGCCTCTCTTTGAAGATTTTGCTTAGCATGTGTTCCTGACCAATTGCCTCGAGCTTGGGCACCTGGTAGCCTTCTCAGGGGTGCCCTAGGGGGAGAACGCCCAGCCTGCTCCCTCCGAGTGACCTGCCGACCAGGGCTGACCAGGACGAAGACTGCGGTGTAGCCTGCCAACAGCCTGCGTTCTGTGCCTATTAACTTCTGGGCCCTGGGCTTAAGAGGAGGGGGTTTCCGACTCCGGTTATCACAGAGCCCTCAGCCATTTGTCCCAGGTCCCTCAGGGACATGCGGCCTTGTGGTGGGCACAGAGGAGGTGGGGCCAGGTCACAGCCCCCAGTGGAGTAGCTCGGCCCGTGGGTCAGTCGTGACCTGTGTGCTGCCAGTTGTGCCCTGGGGCTCTCAGAGTTTGGGAGGAGGAGACCTGGGCCCAGACAGGCAGCGTCCACTCAGCCCTTCCAGCCAAAGCCAGCGGCCGGCCTCAGAGAGGAGGCGCAGTATCACAGACAGCATTATCTGGGACCCAGCCCGCAATTTCGTGCCTTGCTTGTGAGTTGCCGTGGGATGAAGCAGCAGGCCTCGGTCCTGGGTAGCTGGGCTGCACCCTGGGAACCATTCCGTGGAGGCTGACAGCATGGTGGCCTGAAGCCCAGGCCCGGGCTGGCGCTCGCTCTCCCCCAAGCCTGGCTGGGGCTGCCCCCCAGGACACCCTTCCCCTGGGGGAGAAGGGGCACCTCCTGCAGGGGAGCGCGGGTGGTGGCCGACACCAGCGCCAGCAGCTGCGGAAGGGCCTGAGCGGAGGCCCGGTGGGGGAGGGGCTGCTGTCTCCCCAGCAGTCGCGCGGGCAGCGGCCTGGTTCACCCTCGTGATCTGCGGGCAGTGTTTGCTCCCGCCTGGGGATGGCAGGAGTGAGGCGGGCGGTGGAGGGGTCGCAGGGCTCCGAGGACCGCGGACCTGGCTGCTGTGCCGGGCTCCACTTGGCCGCCCCGCCAGCCCATCTAGGCTCCCGGCGACGGGGACACTTGGGGCCCACGTCAGCGGGGTGGGCTGGTGGTGGCCCCAGTGTGGGACTGGCCGGCCTGTGCTTTGCGGAACATTTCCCCCCCACTCAGACGTTTCCCTGAGAAGACAGCTCTGAAGCAATAATCAAAACAAATGGAAAAAGGTCTCTGGCAGCCGTCCTTTCAGGAGCATAGCTGTTTCACCACGTTACAGCTGCCTCGATGATAGGGGATGTTTTTGCCCAAGAACCAAGTCAGAAAGAAAAGTGGTTTTAAGTTGCTTTTTTTGTTAATTATTGATTCTCCTCAAATCTGTTTTTATAACTTAGACTGCGCTAGTGTGTCAGTGGGGAAAATTCCTGTTTCTGGCTCTGGGCGGTTGCCCCCTGTGCAGAGTGATCTCATTTCCGGGGGTGCGTGCAGGGGGGCCAGCCCGAGCTTGTGGAGGCGGCGCCTCTGAGGCCTGTGTCGGGCGCAGGCTGCAGCCGTGGTGGAGAAAGGCCGGCAGGTTGGTACCTGGAGCAGGCAGGCCTGGGTGCAGCGCCTGCGCGGGGAGGTGCCCGAGCTGTGGCCATGTCTTTCAGATCGACGGGCTGGAGGAGAAGCTGTCTCAGTGCCAGCAGGAGCTGGAGGCTGTGAGCTGCCGGCTGCACAGGGCAGAGCTGAGCCCCGAGGACAGGTAGCACCGTGCCCAGCCGGCCTGGTCCCCAAGTGAGTGAGCGCCCCTGCTCCTGCCCCTGAAGCCCCGCCGTTGAACCCCTTCCCTCACAGGCGGTCTCTGGAGAAAGAGAGAAACAGCCTCCTGAGCAGAGCGTCCAGCTATGGTGAGCTCCGCGGGTGTCGGCTGGGACTCCTGCCCGGAGGTGGGAGCCTGGCGGGACCGCAGGGAGCAGGGCGGCTCTCTGAGGACCCGGGTGCTTCTCTGTGCCGGGAGGAGGGGCAGCCACAGGCGTCTTCCCTGGGGTGGCGGTGTGACCACAGCCCCGGCCGCTGAGAGGGAGGGAGACGCGCCACAAACATGCACGTGCACGAGGGAGCCCTGGCAGGAGGGGGTGGGGACACGACGCCCCGCTTGGGTGGGAAGAGCCGCTGCACATGGAGCGATGCTGCCACCTTCTGGGCACGGCCAGGCAGCCCGGGCGTCCCCTGCTGGGACCAGGCAAAGGGTCCCTGGTTTCCCTTTCACACACACCCCCGCCCTGGCAGGAGGACTGCTGGAAATGAGCCCGCAGCGGGGCACTCTGGGCCGTGTCCAGCCCTTCTGGGGCCGGGCAGGGCTGGGTGGGCATCGGTTTTCATTCCTCACCACACACTTCAGCGCTTCCTGCGTGTTGTGCAGCAGGCGGGGCTGGACAGTGGCAGGCCGGCTTTTCTAGACGTGGTGCCAGCCACCCCCCACTGCGGCTCTCTGAACCCCAAGTTCCTGAGAGCTGGGTACGCAGCACGGACATGTGGGCCCCTGCCCGGCCCAGATGTTGGGGAGAGGAGCTCCTGGCAAGGACTCAGCCCACACCGTCATGCACCTCGCCCAGCTTCCGGGTGTGGCCTCAGCTGCACCTGAAGGGAATGGCCGAGGAGCCTCTGGCGGCAGGACTGTTGTGGGGCCCAAACCTGGCACTGATGGGTGAGGACGTGGACAGACGGGTCACTGTGGGCAAGGAGGTGCTGGGAAGACACCTGAGCCTGCAGGGGCCTGTGGAGCATCCGGTCAGTGCCACCACCCTTTTGCCCTCCAGAGAAGGAGCTGAAACTGCTTCGGCAGGAAAACCGGAAGAACATGCTGCTCTCAGTGGCCATCTTCGTCCTCCTGGCCCTGCTCTATGCCCACTGGACCATGTGAGTGACGCCTCCAGAGGGCACCTCACACCCTGAGTCCAGCGAGGCTTCCCGGGCTCCCCCACCCCGCCTGGCCTGTGCAGGCCTTGGAGTGGGCATGATGCTGGCTCCTCCCTTGGCCCAAGGGACAGGCAATAAAGAACACCGGGCCACTGCTGTCTGCTGAGCAGATGTCACAGGGTGGGTACCAAGGGGCGGAAAGGAGACCCTGAAGCTCCTGGCGTGAAGTTCAGAAGGGAAGGCAAGCGGCTGCTGTGCCAGCTGCCACCCACCACCCCCTGTGCCTCCCCTGTCACTGTGCAGGAGAAAGGCAGCCTGTGCGGTGAGGGCAACCCAGGGGCTGGAGTGGTCAGGCGAGGTCCCCGGAGACTGCGGTCAGCCGGCAGGAGCGTTGGGAGGAGGGAAGGCAACAGGCCCCGGTGACTGGACAGTGGCTAGCAAGTCAGACGGGGCCAAGCAGGGAGCCGAGGCCTCACCCCTCCACTCCCATGCAGGCCAGAGGGCACGGGTGTAAGCGCTGCGCCAGCCTGGCAGTGATGAGGGGGAAGGAACCATAGCATAGGCAAGTGTGTGGAAGAGAGCTTGTTGGGGGCCCAGGCTTGGGGAGGAGCCTGCAGGGGTGCCTGGGCCCAGCCTGCCCCCCGCCCCAGTCAGGGCAACTAACTGGTCTAACACTCAGGTTATTTTAGTCACACAGGCTTGATCCCGGATTGTCGCAGGGCCACCCCTGTGACAGCCGGGTGAGTTATGTAAGAGGGAAGGTGGCCCCCATCCTTCTGGCTGGGGCTCATTCCCCCCTGCCCTACAGGCCCAGGAACGTGAGCAGCTCCCGCTACACACGGCTTCCCCTCTCCACCACCGGCCCAAGCCGGACCACAGAGCACACGCATTAAAAATATGTTTTATCTTTAATGAACCAAGATTTTGCAGAACACACTGATGGGCCCGGCCCAGAGCTGGGTGAACACGGCGTTCCTACCACACCACTGCCAGCCTGGCAGCCAGGAGGCTGGGTGTTGGCTGAGGGCCCTGTGGAGTCAATTCCAACCTCCCGCAGCCTCGGTACCCCATCTCCATGGAAACCAGACTGGCACCAGGCTGGGGCCCTAGGGAACTGCAGGAGCATCTCTGAAAGGTATTTCCTGTTAAAAACAACTGGGTGCCCTCCCCTGCCCAAGCTCTGCCCCATTTCTGGGCCTCTGCCAAGATGGAGGGAACGGAGTGACCACAGCACACAAAAGTGGGTTGGCCCTCCTGATAGAGAGGAGCTAGGAGCAACCACCAGCTTGGCACTCAGCCATGGCCACGGTGGTGCCCCGTTACCAGGGGCCCACTGCTGCTTGGGGCAAGAAAAAGGTCTCCAAGGGACTTTTGTCCTCAAGGTCCCTAACTTTCAGACCAAAAGCATGTGGCCCAGGAGGGCTCCCTAGTCACAGCTCTGGTACCCATCCCGGCCTGCCAGGTCCCAAGGCCAAGCCGGGAAGAACCGAGAAGGATGTGAGTGGGGAGGAGCAGTCTCCAACTTGGCATCAACACAGCAAACACTAACTCTGACTTGTACCACAGTGGGCCCTGCCCACCCAGGCTTGACCCAATAAAGCTGGGCGCATGAGGGCCTGCCCTCCTCTGGGGTGGTGCTCAGACTCGGAAAGGTGAGTCTCCAGGAGGCCCGAGAAAACGGCAGTGCCCAGAGTCCTCTACGCTGCCTTGTCCTCTAGATGCTGATAAGCCCACATCGGGCACAGCTGCCTAGGGAACGTGTGTGCCCTCTGAAGGCCCTGCCCACCCCCCCAAGCTTGGTGCTCTGCAGGCCCTTCAGAGTCAGAAGGAACTGTGCAAACACCTGCCCCGGGAGGGAGGGCCTTCGCAGGAGCACCCAGGCCTGGCTCAGTGGCTGTGCGTGTGGATGAAGGAGAGGACGTCCTCCTTGGACAGCTTGTCCAGGTCCTGAGGCTTCTGGGAGTCGTGCACGCGGATGCCATCTCCCCACTCCCAGAAGAGCCGGCTGAAGTAGCAGACGCTGGGCAGGACAAGTAGGAGAAGGGCTGTCAGAGGCCTGCAGCCGCCAACACAGGACCGAGGGACCCTCAGCAGTCAGCAGGTGCCCAGAGGTCCCCACTCTGTCTTCGACTCCCAGAACCAGCTCTTTTCTGTACTAATTGTATCCATCTGGGTCACCCAGTGATGGACACAGAAAAGTCAGACAGGGAACGAAGATTGACACAACTGTGGTGGTGGCTTGTAGGCCTGACCAGCAGTCTGGTAAACAGACGCTCGGTCTGTGCTGGGCACACCCTGACTACCTCAGCGCACCCACCTCTGGCCCGGACAGTACCCCGGGAGGGCAGCGCCTAGGAGAGGAGGGCCACTCACTGGAATGGGGCGATGGAGTCTGTGGGGATGCTGAAGGTGGAGTCCCTTGTCTTCTTGTTGTAGAAGAACTTCCTCTTGACGCTTTTGCTGAACCCCATGGTCCAAGGCTCTGATGGGAGAGAGGGCGCACTCAGCCAGCACCCAGCACCACGGGGCTGGGAGCAGCAGGAGGGCGCAGGGCGCAGCACCCCCAGGAGCTCTCCGTGGGACCAGGACGACGACACCCAGCCACGGTTCTCCAGGGCACTGGGCAAAAAGGGCCCTGTCTGCACTTGCTCTGCTCTCTGCCCCAGCCCAACTCCAGAACGGGAAGGACTCGTGGGATGCAGCCCCCCGAGGGCATTCGGAAGCTCCAGCCAGCGGTGCCCATCCCTAGGGGGTGCACCCACCGTTGACCGTCCTGACGATGTACAGGCCTGTGGGCACGAAGTGGCGGTCGTCCCGCCCAGTGTAGCTGAGCCTCGGGGTGCCGCTGGAGCCCTTGATGATCTTCATTTCCAGCCTGCTCCCCAGGCAGCATGTGCACAGAATGGGGGACAGAGAGTGCACCCTGACATTAGCCTGGGGCCGTGCCAAAGCCACCTGATGGCTGTGACACCAGAAATGGAGGCGCAGACTCAGCAAGGTCCCCAAGCCTCTCAGCACAGGCTGGTAGCAGACTGAACTCTCAACTGTGCAGGGGAGTGACAGGTGACCCCACTATGCTAGTGCCCTCTGGGGCAGGCTCCCAGGTGACGGCAGCAAGGCGAGACCCCGCCAGGAGTGTCTGCGGGTCTTCACTCACCCCCTCGGCATCACGGTCACTACCCATGAGGCCACAGTGCCCACCCTGCCCAGGAAGCCGGCTGGCCTCTGCTCCATCCCGCACCAGCAGGGGGCATTTACAGTGTTTCGAGCTGCGTTCTGCTCGGCCCTCCTAGGGACAATCCTGCCCGTGACAGCAACAATGAGCCCGTATTTCTGCCTGACTCGCTGCTCCGCTCCCTGAGCAGGTGGCGAGTCAGGTACCAGGCCAGAGTGGAACCAAGACCGCCAGGCCAGCTCCCGCCTCCCCAGCACTGGGCCGCTCACCTGAGGAAGATCTTCTCTACCTCCTCCAGCCTGTACACTTCCTTCACCCTGCGGGGATGGAGGATTTTGCTCATCCGGAAGCAGGTGGCCATGGGACGGCCCCCCTACGCTGCTCACAGCAGGTGGCCCACCTAGGAGGAAGGCACTGCCCTGCCAGGCTTCAGAGCCCCTCACCCTGCCCTGGGAGAAGGGAGTCAGGCAGAAGTAGCCACCCTGTCCTCCAGCTGCCCGTGCTGGAGCCGCCTCTACCGACGGGCCCCCTGCAAGTGACTAATAGCCCTGGGGCGCCACTCCACTTCTGGGGCCAAAGTGGCCTCCAGAGCAACTGCTGGGTAAAGTGCACGGGGACCTAGTGGCAGTAGAGGCCTTTCCAGGGCCTGCCATGCACAACCCTGTAGCGTACAGAGAAGCTGCTTTTTGGACAACTTCATGGGGCACCTATGAAGTGTATTCTCAACACTGGATTTCATTCTAACTAAACACATTCACATGGAGGTGATTTTACTAGTCACCTCCAGCACCGTGGGGCCAAGTGGGTCCCTCTGGTGCCAATTTCTGGCCTTGCAGTCCGGCCCCCACTACTCAACGTGGTGACAAACGCTGGCCTCCGTCCCAAGCTCCAAGGCCCCTTCCAAGGCCTCACGTGCAAAATATAAAAAGGCTAAGTGACAGACCAGTGACACCCACGGGTGTGTGGGTGACTCCCAGGTGTCCGCAGGGTCCTAAATGAGGCCTCAGTAACCCTCAGGCAGAGGGAGATAACCCTGGGGCAAAAGCCACCTTCCAGTGCCCCCAGACCAACCCCACCCTGAGAGCACCCTCCATGGACCGCACCTCCCTGGACAGAAGCAGTGGCAGAAAGGAGCCACCACGGGGACACGGACAGAGGGAGCCCTCACTGACCTGATGGGATTCATGTCGGGCCGGCTGGGCTTGGAAACTGCTTTCACGAACTTCTCAGCGAGCTGGATTCTGTAACACAGCGGTCTCAGGGCCCAGAGCTGCCCCGCGAGGGCACTGAGTCCCGGACCCTTCCTGCCCTGCTGCTGTCTGCACCGCGGACCCTCTCGACTCTGTCCGCTTTGCCGAAAGGGCACCTTGAGCTGTGCCCCACCGCTTCCGCTTGAACGTCAGGGAGCACCTCTGGCATGGGTCTCCCAGCCTGGGACTTGCACCGCCCCCGGACATGTTCTTCAGGACCCTTTCTCTCCCCCAGGGTCAGCCACACTCGGGCACGGAGGAGCAGCTCAGGCGGCCACAGCCTGCAAGCCCAGCTCACCCAACCGCTCCGGGCCCTGCCCCGGGCCTACCGCTGGTTGAAATGTTGATCCCGGACATCAGTGCCGTTCAGCACGAGGACATCAAGGATGTGGATGGCACTGATCTTCCGCTGGGCCTTCCCCTGCAAGGACAAGAACACTGTGACCCTGAGTATGGTGGCCCGAGGCTTCCATTCCTCCTGCACCATGTTCCTCAGCCGAGCTGTCAGCCCAAATCTGAGGCCGGGTCAGAGCCTCAGGACTCTCAGGGAGCCGCCCCACAGCCATGCTGAGAGCCATCTCTGCTGAGACACCCAAGCTCCCGGGAGCTGACGGCTCTTCCTTCCCCAGGGTACCAGTCACTAAAGGGGCTGCCTGAAACCACCTGGCAGGCTCACCCACAGGTTCCTCTTGACACAAGGCAAGGGGCACCCCTTCCTACCAGGATCCCCAGGGCCAGGCAGCACGGCCCAGTCCTTGGGCCAGACCACACAGAGAAGAGCGCGCCTCTGACCTCCCCTTTCAGCTCGTGCACAATCTCCACGGATAGCAGTGTGTCCCGGGGCAGCTCTGTCTTCAGGTCCAGCTTGACCCAGCGGTCTGACTGGCGGCCATCCCATGTGTAGATCTGGGACTTCTGCAGGGATGAGAAAGAGGCGCGGCTCTGGGGGTGCACGGCCAGGAGTCGGAGGGCTTGGCCTGCTGCTTCCAAACGGGCACTGTGGCCCTCAGAGGCCTGAGTTCAGGACAGGGTCCGCAGGCAGTCCCAGCTCCGCGGGGCAGGGGACGAGGGAGAGTCAGCAGAGGACAGAAGGCAAAGTGCGTGAGGACGCGAGCAGCGAGAGGGAGAAGAGCATGAGCTATGTGGAAAGACAGTTGGGCAGAAAAAGCAGAACCCACCAGGGCTCTCCCACCCACAGGGCAGCCTCCAAGGACCCAGGGGTGGCGAGGGTCTTTCCAAGACAGGAAATGGCGGCACTGTGTGTCTAGCCAGATGAGCTGCGGGCTATGCTGCCAGCCCACAGCCATGGGCCAGGGATTTAGCTCAGTGGTGCCGGCATCTGCCTTGCAAGCGCAAGGTCCCAAATTCAATCCCCAGTACCACCTACCACAGTGCCGGGCATGGTGGCTCACGCCTGTCATCCCGGCACTCGGGAGGCAAGAGGATTGTTGTGAGGGGGACGCTTGCCTGGGCTACACAGGGAGCTCGGGGCCAGCCTGAGCTACAAAGCGAGACCGTCTCAAAACAGACAAAAAAAAAAAAAGAGCAGCCGTGTTCCCATCAGCAATGCGGGGCTAAAGAAAGAAATGTGAACAGACGAAGAATGACTACATCACACCCAGAAACTCAAATGGTTTCAAGAAATACCTTGTCCACATTCAAAGCCCAGCTCTGTGGTGCCCGCCTGGCAGCCCCAGACCTACCCCCATGCCAAGGAGGAACTTCTGCTGGCTGCCGGACACCATGCAGCGATAGTCAAATACGGGCCGGATCTTCTCCAGGGTTTTGGTGGTGAGCAGAGTGGGCTTGTAGCTGAAGATGTCTATCTCAGTGCCCTGTGGCCACAGCAGAGAACACACTGCTGGGCTGGGCACGGAGCACTGTGTCTGCAGACGTGCTGCCCGGTGCCCCTCCTCTACCCCACCACACACGCAACAGGATCAGTTTCCAGCTGCTTGAGTGTCCCTCTGGGACCTATTAGGAGGCCAGAGAGGAAATAACCCCTCGCCCAGGACAGCCATGTGCTGGGGCTCTGAGGAGATGTCACCAGAATGTAAGAAAGGGCTGCGCAGCGGCTGCCCTGAGTGGCCGAGTGACCACGCTGGCCCGTCCACAAAACATACACGTTATTCAGGTCGTGAACCTCATTCTCCACCCTGACCCCTACAAAACCAGCCCCGTGGCCCAAGGTGCAGCTCTGAAAGAAGGCCCAGGACTGAGCAGGTCGGGTCAGGCCAGCCCCCCAGGGTCCATCGGCCCGAGGGCCTCACAGAGCGCCACACCCTGCACCTGCCCGCCCACCTGCGGCCACCACTCCAGCCCTCAGGGGCCCGGCGACAGGCAGTAATCTACACCTAGAGCAAGGCTCCCACTTTCTCATCTACCCCAGGCCCTAGTTCTACCTGGATCAGCTCAAAGAACTTAGACTTCGGGTCCGAAGAAGAAGGAGCAACTCGAGCCTGGTCCGGAATCTGAAATGAGGTAACAAAGGACCGTGGCTTTTGGATACCCTGTGGCCCCCGGCTGCGGCGGCAGGGGAGGAGATGGCACGGAAGAGGAGGATGGGGTGGGTACTTCACTGCACCCCAGAGGGTCACTTCCTTTTTATCTGGGCTCTCTGTGGTCAGTGTAGCTACAAAGGACCAGCAGCAGCAGAATGAAACCTGTCTTTTTTTTGAGACAGGTTCTCACTTTTTAACCCTCCAGCCCGAAACCTGTCCTTTCTGACCCAACTTCGGAGAACCCCAAGGAGACCACCTCACTCACCTCCCAGAGCCGCAGGCACTCTTTCCGGATCTCCGCCTGCCGCGGCTCGCTCAGGGTCCTGGGGAGACAAAGCCACTCAGCGGTTCCCGCCTCCGACACGCAGAGCAGAGCGGCCGCGCTGCCCTCCTTGCTGGAGAGAAGCCATCAGCCCAGACAGTGTCAGCGCCCACCTCAGGCCCGAGACTGCTCCGAGGTCCACAGCATCATGCACCATGTCCCTGGGTTACTTAGTCCCCCCAGGCAGTGTCACGTCTGGGGACAAGGCCCCACCCTGAGCTGCTCTGGCGTCCTTGAGAACCCATAGCAGAGTGGGAGAGGCGACACCGGGGACAGCTGTGCAGGGCTGCTGAGACAAAGGGGGGTGGGGCGCTACACGAGACCTTCCCTGAGACAGGTGAATCTGGGGCCGTACTCACGAGTCCTGAACAAAGGCGTGGATTTTGGCCAGAGCTTTGATCTGCAGGCTACAGTGGCTGCGAGAAAGAGAAAGTGTTCATCTCAGGATCCCTAAGAACCCAGCCCAAGGCCGTCAGCACAGAGGAGCGCAGCCAGCGTGGTGGCCACCTGCGGGAAGGCCAGGAGGGCGGAGGGAGGCAGCACCCCGCCTGGAGCTGCCCTCACACAGGCCCCCCAAGTCAAGCCCTCAGAACCAAGTCGGTAACAGAAAGTGCTCGTCACACCCTGAAGGAACTAGGAAGTAGTGGCAATGAGTCCATTTAAGGCAATAACAAAGCTCAGGCGCAGCTCACCAGGGCCACACCAATGCCCCACTTTCACTGCCAGCCACCTCTGCCTCGGTTCTTCTACACACATCTGGCACTTCGGTAACAAACCACCAGGTACGTGACAACATGGCCAGGGCAAGAACAGTCCAGTGCAGCATGATGCAGGGATGGCCCGAATGCTGAGCTCTCAGTCAGACCTTTCCAATGACTGCTAAACCTGTGGGATGACCTAGTGGGCTGAGCATGCCGGCGCAGCCCTGCAGGCCCAATACTCTGAGACAGGAGGATCCCAAGTTCGAGCTCAACCTAGGCCACTTAGTAAGACCCTGCCTCAAAATTAAATTTCTAAAAGTAACCGAGCTGGGGATATGGCTCTGAAGGCCCTGGGTTCAGTCTCCAGTAAGCCCCCCATACACACACACACACATGTACAACTTACTGGAAAGGTAAGCAGCGTGCATAAAGGGTTGGAAAATGGAAGGCATAGAAACATTTTATATACATTTGTTGGTTTTTGGGTACCAGAGATGGAACTCAGGACCTTGCACTTGCCAGACAGGTGCGCTGCCAATGAGCTACATGCCTGGCCCTAGAAACTATTTTTAAAAGGCACATAAAAATTCTAGACATGAAAAAATCTTAGAGAGGAATAACTGTTTTGATGGGCTAATCAGAAAAATAAACACAGTTAAGGGAGAGAACCTGTCAACTTGAGGACAGACAGGTCAACAGAAAGCCAAACTTTT
>PVIC010037454.1:0-18087 GCA_004025085.1 Thryonomys swinderianus | reverse complement strand
TCAGGCTGGCCCTGTGCTCACTATGGTGCCCAGGCAAGCCGCCGCGAACTCAGCAATCCTCCCGTCTCTGCCTCCCGAGTGCTGGGATTACAGGCGTGAGCCACCACGCCCAGCATTATATGTGGTAACCGGGGATCGAACTCAGGTCCTTACGCTTGCGAAGCAGGCGCCGGAACCACTGAGCTAACCCTCCGGCCCATGTGTATGTTATTCTTAATTGAATGAATAGAGAATTTGTATTTTTAAATTGTGCTTTAAATTTTAATGAATCCTGAATATTTTGAGTATTCTGAATACCATTCAAATATCTGTTTAATCTGAATATTCCAGTGGCTCTCTGACCTGAGATGATTGTTTTATGCCTCTTACTAACAGGATTGTGGGAGTCCAGGTTTCCCACATAGACTCTTCCACTATTACAGTGTTTGTATTACATAAACCAATTATCATGTTGTCAAAATTGTGAAATTAAAGCTAAAGGGCTCAACTGACATATTTCTGTTTTGAAAAAGTCTTTGAAAAATGAGAGAGTGTACCAGAAAATACAATCACTATCCAGATATTCCACATTCATAATGAAGATCAAAGATTTAGAATATGTAGAAAATATGAACAGAAGGGAGAAGTAGAAGTAGCTGCATTCATATTTTTAAGTGGAAACAGACTTTGAATGTTTTAACATTTCAAGTCTTTATTACCAATATGTTATGACATTCAGCATTTTCTACAAAAAAGAAAGTCATTTGTGTGTTAGTTATATTCCCAGCTGTTCAGGTATTTCAATTTCCCTCAAGATATAGAACTAAGGTGAAAAATATCAGGATTTGCAGAAACCTTTTCATAATAAGAAAATTTTCACTTATTTATTTATGAACTATTTTTAATTGATTTTTTATTGGTACATGTTATACACATTTCACAATTGCACTCAACATTGGAGAATTTGTACCAGTATACGGCAGAAGTTAATTCTCATTTTTACTCATATCCCTACCCACCCACAACCCCACCCCTTATATACCTGCTATTTCTTTTTCTTTCCAAATCATATTTATTCTTTCCCCCATTACATTCCCCCACCTCATTCCCTTTGAATATTCCCTATTTTATAAAATCTATCATACATTCTAAAACTCGCTTACATCTACAAGTTCTCATAAAATATTTTTAACATGAAGGAAGAATAATTATGGTTTAGTTAGCAATGAGTTTCACACAACTGTACTTCAGACTTCAGAATGTTTGAATTAAAACCATACTATTGTTATATAAAAAGTACCAGCAATTCTAAATCAGTGATTTCATGCAACACATAAAATCCAACTTGTGTCAACTTGTATCTCCAAAAATTACAAGTTTTTGCACAAATAAGAAAATAGTGATAGCTTAATTATATATAAATTAGGCTATAGAAAGTTTTTAAAAATCCATGTATCTGTTAAACTAAGATACATATTGTGGCTTACTCTTTTTGTTGCTAAATCATAATACTCAACACCCACAATTCTAAAGAGGAAAGGTTTATTTTTGGCTTACAATTTGTAGGTACTTTTAGCCAGTCAACTGGACCCAAGGCAGAGAACATGGCATAGGAGCATAACAGAAGAAAGAGCTTAAAGTGTGGACCTGGGAATCAGAGAGAAATAGAGGGAGGGAAGAAGGAAACATGGCGTTCCTGGACACACCCTGGTCACCCACATCATCCAACCAGCGTTCACCTCCCAATGTCACATTTAGTAATTAACCACACAGTGGACCAATCTGTTGATGAGTTTCATGCTTCCATGATGTGTCACCTCTGGAAAGACCCACTTTTTTACAAATCATTTACATTCTATTACTATATGTGTAGACTATATATAATATGTGGTTAAAATAAAATAGCAATTGTGATAAATTATAATATTTTCCAGAATACTAGTCTCCATCACCTCTACATGAAAGACAATAACTTATTTACTCTGTTGTTATGATTAGCCACCCCTTTGCTTTGCTATCAGATTGATTAATGTATCTTACTTGCCCTTTGAATGTGGGCTCAGCCATAGCATTTGTTTTGAACACCATACATACACAGTATGTTAGTGAAATATGTTTGGAGTTCCACTCATGGTTATTTTTCCACTGTCGTCACAATGAAAACCATATGTCTAAGAAAATGGTTTCTATGCCTAAGAGGGAATAAATAAATAAATAAATAAATAAATAAATACACACACATATATGTGTGTGTGTGTATGTACAGAGCAGGATTACAATGGCCACCCATGGAATGAGTAACGAAAGAATGCAAAATGGTCATCTGTGCACTGGAGAAATGGAAGACCCAGTTAAAAGTCAAAAGCCTAGAGGTCTACACATGTCTTTGTGAGCCCCTGTAGGGAAGCTGAAATATTTAAACATTGTTAAGCCACAGTGGTGAAAGTTGGTGCTTCTCTGAAAAAAAGCAAAAAGGAAGAGTTTTCTTCTTCTCCTTTTTATTCCACCCAGGCTACAAGCCTATTGGTTGCTACTATCTCCATCCAAAGTAAATTTTCTCTCTTCAGCTCATGGCATATGTGTCAGCCATCTAGACATACCCAGAACTCTGCTCCACTAATTCAGTGGGCATTTCTTAATCCATGCAAGTTGACAGCACAATTAATGATCACAGTGGCTTAATGAATACATGAAATTTAAGCATTAACAATTGCCACATTTACATTCCTATAATCTGAAAACAATAACATATAAAGTTAAATATGTAACTTTGTAAAAAAACGACCCAAATAGTAAAATCTTCATTAGATTTATATATATGTATGTATATATAATTTAATACTGTTTCTACAAATTTTGTGGTCATAATATAAGCCTGTTTCATAATTCTAAGAGTTGAACTACTTGAACCTTTGTATCATGCAAGGATTAGGACCAACATACTATGTAAGAACATGTCAACTGGGCGTGGTGGTTTACACCTGTAATGCCAGCTGCATAGGAGCCTGAGTAGACAGAAACACAGGTTTGAACCCAGCTGGGTTAACTTGGAAACTTAGCAAAACCCCATTTCAATAAAAACAAAAATATAAATATAAACAGACTGGAGCCTTAGCTCAAGGAGAAATTCTTTAGATTTAACTGTCAGTACAACAACCAACTTTTTTTTTTTTTTTTTTTTTTTTTTTGAGACAGGGTCTCACTTTGTAGTTCAGGCTGGCCCTGAGCTCACTATGTAGCCCAGGCAAACCTTGAACTCAGCAATCCTCCTGTCTCTGCCTCCTAAGTGCCGCCTGGCACTGTGATATGTGGTATTGATTGCTGGTGGGCATGAGTCACCAAGCCCAGCATTGTATGTGGTTACCGGGAATCGAACTCAGGACCTTGCACTTGTGAGGCAGGCGCCGGAACCATGAGCTAAATCTCTGGCCCAACAATCAAAAGTTTTAAAGAACTGGAGATGTAGCTCAGTGCAAAGTCCCTAGGTTCAATTCAGCTACATACAGAATGAAAAAGTCAGGAAAGATATAAAATTAACTTCAAAAGTATCAGTTTAAAAAGTGTGAACTTAAGTATTAATATAAATGTTTGAAATCTCTTAACTCTTTGAAGTATCTGAAATATGTTATCATATTTATTATTATTTATTTGAGATATAAAAGCATAGATGATCTAAAAGTTATTTGGATATTGAAACTTGTTCATTCGATATCCTAAACCGATTTTTCCTTGAGGAACTGACTACTCATGAAACACTCTTAGCGAAAGAAACTGCAAGAAAATATATATAACTGACATTTTTAAATATCAAGGGAAAGTGTGAGATTTGTGTGAAAATGATACTGGAATATTGATCTGTGCGTTCTGTCAACCAGGATAATAATGTAGGATCTTCATTTTAGCAGACTGAAATACACAATGAAAGATGATAAGATATAATATTCAAGACAAACATTCTTCACATTTATTTTATGTCTCTGTATATGACATAAATAACATTTCTAGTTGAAATTTTTCTCAAATGTAACAGTTGGCCTTGTCTCATATATTTCTGGGTATGATATATTGTAGTTTATTTTATCATCAACCCAGTTGAGGAGCTACCACGTGTGAGATGAGAGAGAGGAAGCAGAAGTTATAGAATTTATTGCTTTCTTATATCACACTACCATGATTCTTACTAACCTTCACCAGGAAACAAAAGCTATTAGTCTAGGAAAGCAGATCAAAGCTGTTTAATATTCTTATGGCAGATTTATGCTAGGCATTTAACTTATCAATTTTCATAATAATTTTAAAGGGTTGAGTCTATGACTCTAAAAAAATAATCATTTAATTTTCTAGACTAACAGTTAAATCAGTATGAGTGATAAAATTAAACTTCAATTAACTGAATATTTTGTATGGAGTCTCTATCTGGTTGGCTACAAAAGTAAGTATAACATTAAATACTTACTAAGGTAAGTATATTAAATTCACGTTTGAGTCTTAATAATAATATATTAATATATTAATAATGAGTATTACATTTAAGCCTCAACATGTGAATAGAATAAATTAAAATAATTAAATCTATTCTTCTAATGGATGAATTTAGACATACGTGTAAAATTTTTCTATTAAAGTTGATCACATAAACGAGCATCACTTATGATTCAAATATGGGACAGTGTTTTCCATGTTCCCATTCCTGATTCCATCCTATACTCTCTTCCATTGCACGACAGGTGATGAGATGTTTGGCCAAGCAAATACAGTAAGCTTGCGCAGTACCTATTGTTTAATGAATGTTAAAATATCATTGCATGAAGTAGGAATGAAATATAATTAAAAATAAATAGGCATAATGCAGACTATCTCCCAAGTTTCCAGAATTTAAAGTATTTCAGTTTTTTTTCAGTTTACTACACCACATTTGTGCCTTCAAGTTGGCACTTGGGTTAGAAAAAGCTAACTGACTTTGTCTTATCACAGTTTCTTGGAGTTGTTTCTTTGATAAATTTTCATCCAGCATATCCATTCCAAAAATTTTAAAAAAGCATATAAAAAGAGAGAAAAGACAAATCCTTCATTAAGTAAACCTATGAAACCTGTTTAAATGAACTCACTATTGAATATCACAACTCCTGGGATATTATTTTATTTTCCCTTCTAGATTCCAAGCATCTTAGAATCAATCAGGTAACAAATCTTTATATGATGCACAGAAATGATATATTATCCAAGAAATAGTACAAGGTATGTGAGTGGACTTCTTCGAAAATGAAAGGAGTTGTTGAAAGGAGTTAGGAATTTCCACTATATTGTAAGTAAATAGTGTAAATTTGCTATTTTCTCTTGAAGATCACATCAATTTCACTTTCACTTCCCGTTGTCTCTTCAACTTTTATATTCTAACTTCTCTTGGACTCAAAAAAAGCAAAGAAACAGAATTTTAATTACTTAAAAACAGTGACTTAAAAACTCTTGAAAGTAATACATTTTTATTTAACTTACTGGACCAGTCCTGACTAAACACTATCGCTACAGCTAACTAACGTATATAGACACTCAATATTGAGGGAAGGGGTGCTCACTTTTAGTATATAAATATGTGCCTTTAAAGTAGTGGGGTGAGAATGAATGCTGGACATGGTGTCAAGGCTTCAAATAAGATTGAGGAAGGATCCAGGAGCCTATTTGTTTATTGTTCTTCAGAGAAGCAGAACTAGTAAAGAATTTGCTCGTATGATTACAACGACTGACAAGACCAAATTATCCAGCAAGCTCCAGCACAAAAAGACCTGATGTATATACAGTTTAAATCCAGAGTATCCACTATAGCTTTCCTTACTCACAAGAGGCCAGATTTTTATTTCAGGCCCTCAACTTAATCAGACAAGGCCCATTCACATATGGGAGATAATCTGCTTGATTCAAATGCAGTGGCTTTACATGTTGCTCAATCCAAAATACTTTCTAGAAAAAAATATCAGGAATATTGCTTGTCTATATATGTGAGAAACATGGTCAGCCAAGCTAATACATACAATTAACTACCATACTGTAAATATAAATATTAAGAGTAATTATCTGCCTTTTATAAAGATACAGATACCTACATTAGAAGTTTTGAAAAGTATTGTAGGTAGCAGAAATAAAAGAAAAGGCCCAATAGGGAGTCTTGAAATTTATTAAACATATGGCTTTATTCAAAAGGAAAAATAAAGACTAGGAATAAGTTGGAGGGAGAGAAAGAAATTGCAACATAGTTTAATAAATAAAAAAGTGAATATTTAGATAAGAGGATAAGTAATGGGGAATAATTCATTCTATATTGCATAACTGGAAGTAAAGTCATTTTCATAAAGATAAATAAAATAAGGTTTTAATGACAATCTGAGTTCAATGCTATTTATGTTTAAACTTCAACAATTTCTTTTGCATGACCTAATTTAACTGAAAGATGAAAAGTAAATTTGACCAAGGACAAGCCAGGTGGTTGAGTACAATGCCCCAAATAAAAACTAATCACCTAAAAAATTGCCCACTTAAAATATGTAGACAACTTATATTCCACATGAAGATTAAAATTAACTAATTAGAGCAATTTTTCATCTATTCTTCCTGAGCTGAAAGGATCTTTGTTCTGATCTTTCAAAAGATAATACAGTCTAGCCTTTTTAGCTGTCTAAAATGTAGAGTTATTTTTAGTCAACACATTAGACACATTGCTGTAGTCTGCATTTCTCATCAAAGAATATGAATAGGGTGTAGATTCAAGTAAAAAACTGTCACAGAAAAGAAGATTAATAAAGAAAGATTTCCATTTACTTTCAAATCTACATGACCCATTTTAAATGATGCTAAAAAGTATTAGCTACACAGTATTGAATTAGGCAATGAAATGCATATTCTTAATGCTACTCTTCAAAAAACATTTCCATTTCATTATTTTCTTTTGTTCTTGTGTTTTCACCTAATGAAATCTCTATGTGCAACCAATAGTGAGCATTTATAATAGATTTATTATGAAATTTATATTTTGTTAAAAACTTACAACTATTTTAACAAAATCTACTTGTGGAAAATTAAAATGTTATTACATCAGGATTTTGTGATTCTTTTAAAATATATTCGGAAAATTTCTGGACTTTATTCCTTGGCCAGAATGGTTGTAGATAGCAACTTGGAGGAATTATAAGAGAGTTTAGAGTGGTTATCTGACTGAATTAGTCCTGTTTCTATGGCGTAGCTGACTGCAACCCACATGGTCTCTATGGCTCTCTATCTCTCCTCAGCAGATATTCTACATTCCTGGAATTTTCAGCTTCTTGGGGTCTCTACTGCATCTTTGCCTTCATTTCTGCATATTCAGAAACTGACCTCTCAGGAACATTAACTGGCCTACAAGGCCTTACTTTGAAATCTGGATGGAACCTTCTAATAGCACAGTTGCTGTGACTGTGAAACCGACATAGGAATGGTGAAAAAGTCTACTGCAGCTAAGTACTCAGGGAAAATGGAAGCAGCAACTTCATAGTAACTAGGTAGCTGAGCAGAGTAAAGTGAATCCTGGTGAATGAACTTACTCTAAGACTTTTGTCAAGCAAGGGCTTCCTTTTCAAATGAAAAGTTTATATATTTGCATCCCTGATCCTTGCTGATTTATGAGATACTTTCAAGGTAATTGTCAGGACTTTAAGAACTTTTTTCTTTTTAATATTACTGTTCTCTTTAGTAATCAGAGTAACTTTCCATATGCTTCTTTTCTGATCAAAGTAAAAATACTTATCATTTTAGCTCTGTTTTATGCTCCATTGTTTTAGTATAAATCTGGCACCAGTACTTATACCAAAACTTAAACTTTGGGCTGCTTTAAAATTTTCTAGGCCAGATCAATTAGTATGTATTTAGCTTATAAACTCAATCTCTCACAGTCTCAAGAGATGGACAAAAATGAAGACAAATTTTTGCCAGACTATAAGAGACATTGTCTCAAATCTGATTCTTAATTTTTTTTTTCCTTTAAAACCTTCTGAGCTTGACCTTTATTGTCTGCATTCCTGTGAGTCTTCCAGTCTTAGGAAGAATGGTCAGAATCACTCCTTAAACTCTGCTTACTGCCTTCTAAGCTCTGTCCAGCCCTATCCAGTTGCAAAGTTCTGCAAACATTTTCAAAAATTTCTGAATCAAATGATCGAATATAATCGCAGTGCCAATTCCACCCTTGTAATTAATTTTCTGTATTAATAAAATTTCTCATTTGTTGTGACAAACAGCTGACATTCTAAATGAGGACAGGTTTATTTTCTCTCAGATTTTCAGAAGTTTTTAATCATAGTCAGCCGTTTCCAAGGGAAAAAAATGGAGAAATATAGAGGCACAGTGGATGAAAGCCCCTCATTTCATGATGGAAACATAGCATATATGAAGAACAATGAAGACAGGTATTCACTACAAACTAATTTCCATGCTGTTTCCTACCTCCATTTGTGCCAAACCTTTTCACTAACAGCACATTCAGGTAAGAACATCAGTAAATTAATCCACTGATGAGTATATTCCCCTCATGGTTTTAAGCCATTTGAGCTGAAAATGATGGTGTACTATTACAGTTTTTAAAGTGCAGTGGTCAGTAAGGGCAGTCTGTGACATCCTTGGCGGCTTCTCTCATTAAAATTGGAAAAAATGTACCAGTTTTACACTACACATCTTTGTTCTTTACTTTTTGTCATTTGTTTTGGACAGAAGTGCCTTAGCATAGTTTGTATAATCTTTATGATGAATGATCCAATTTATTATTTCTGTTGCCATCATAGGTCTTCATGTATATATGCACATCCACTGAGGTGACACTGGCTGACAATGAATGTTTGTTATTCTGATTTCTAAATGGCTCTGAAGAGGCTACCAGATGCAGATTAAACTGTAGTTAGGTGAGAACACTCTAAGGGAGGCTGAGAGTTAGAAGGTGGACTCTTCCTTATTCAATTAGGTTGATTGCTGTAAAACATCTCAGATATCCCAGGCAGAACAAGCAGTTACACTTGTCATTGGGGACACTAATGGTCCCAGACATATTTTACCTCCTTTCTTGCCTCACTCCTGTCTCAGGAATGTTTAATGTTTGTTATAATGTATAACACATAAACTTTGTTCTAAGATTCATTTGGTTGGGAATCCTGATAAGTTCAAAGTGGCTGAGAAATCCGAATACCCTTGGGTGTGGAACTTGCTTCTGTTATGCATATTTGTGCATAAATCTGTGTTCACCTTCTGAATTGTAAACAAGAAAATGTGATGAATGTACTCCTGTACTTTAAGGCTGAAAAAGACTGAAAAGTAAACACAGATCTTTTAGAATGACAGATTTCAACATTAGCTGAATTCACAGCTTCCTTAACTCTCATGTGTACTGTAAGCTGTCAGTTCAGCCAGAAAAGGGAAATCAAATATGTGTTTGCAGGAAAAACTGGAAAATTCACAAACATGAACTGAATGCACTCAGCCAGTCTCTCTGTCTAACTGAAGCAGCCTGTCTCCTTGGTGGAAGGGGGTTAGCCATCCTTATCTTTGACAATTCTAAGTGACTTCAGAAGTGCCAGTTGGCTGCTCTTTACAAGGTGAAATAGGAATTACGATTCTATGTGATGCAAGTGAATGCTCATCAAAATTCTCACTGCTTTGTTCTCGGAATTATTCTTCCTTCTACATTGGAACAAAACCACACTGTAAACGAAGCGCTCAGTGAAGTTAACAGAAGTGAAACCTGAGTCATGGAAAGGACAGTGAGGTAATTTATCATTCAGATTGAAACAAGTTTGGGATGGCGAGGAGAGAGCCAAAATAACTCAAATTACATCATGTTCAAAATAGTTCTTACTTGGATTTTTTTTTATGTTAGTGAGCCTATAAGAGTTCTCTCTTCTGCTGAAGCAGAAGATCTGATTTTGAGCCTTGCCCTGACACATCAGCAAGATCTTGACTTCCAACAGGGTGGAAGGAAACACAATGTGAAGGCTCTAACTTGAGTGCACAGGATCAGCCAAATAATCAGTCAATAAAATGAAATGAATAAAATAAAACTATGCAATTCCATTATGAAGATTTCTTATATAAGGAATAATACCTAGAAAATACAAAGATCCAGAAGAATTAGACACCCCAAAATGAAAGACAGAGTTAACAATGGAAACTGAAACTAATAAACATTTCTTTGAAAAAGAATGACTAATGTGAAATAAATATGGGAAGAAATGTTTAACATTTCTCCCCACCAGAGAAATGCAAATGAAATCAACACCAAGATTCCATTTTACTCCAGAAAGAATGGCCGTCACCAAGAAATCAAAAATAACAAATGCTGACAAGAATGAGGAGAAAAGGAAGCACTTCTACCTGCTGAGGGGATGTAGCCTAGTATAGCACTATGAAAGTCAATATGGAGATTCTTCATAAAACTAAAAGTAGGAATTCTATGTGAGTTCCGTATTCCTTTTCTAAGTATCTCATTCAAATAATGAAAGCTGTCTTATTATATTAATAAATGGATACCTGTGTGTGTATACAGCACCATCACTCATAATATCTAAAACTTGAAAGCAGTTTATATCCCCATCAATGGATGAAATATAGTTTCCACATACAATGGAGCACTACTCAGCTATAAGGAAGGAAAATTTAAGTCATTTGTAAGAAATGGATCCACCTAACTACCATAGCAGTGAGTGAAAGAAAACAGATACAGAAGCTTAAATATCATATGTTTTATCTTATAGAAGTCCAAATACAAATAAAAGAAGAAAATGAAATATTTTGCAGGTGCTAAGGGTACCACTAGATGGAAGGAGGAAGTGAAGGATACAGGGAGGAAAAAACAGAAAGCAATAAGATAGGCAAGGTGGCAGGGACACCAAGGGAAAGGTAGGTAAAAACAATTAAGATGAGCTAGGAACATACACCACTTCTCCATGATGGATGTAATCATTCCTACAGACATATTCACATAAAAATAGAAGCTTAAAAAAACATAACAGAGTAGGATATAACTGAATGCCACTACCCTAGTATTGTTCTTAATGATATAAAATATCTCTTAAACTTACTAATGAAATGATTTTGATATCAATTTAATTTTCATACTTAATATAATATTTAATTAAAATTTTATTTTTAAATCATATTTTGGTCAAAAGGAGACCAGCACGATAGATGAAAATAATGACTGGTTACCCTGAGAAACATAGCATAAGTAGTCATTCTAAAGATGAAAGACTGCTTCTACAACTTGCCTTGTCTCGTAACAAGATGCATAATACCTCTACCATATTAATCTATTTTTGTATGCTGTCTTATTATCAATTTATTAACGCACATTTTTATAATTCGGTTTGTCTTTCCCTTGTGCTTTTCTTTTAATATGTTATACAGGGAGTCTTGGTAATGACTGATGTTCTTTAAACCATTGATGAGAATATTAAATTTAGAATGAATGCCTATTTCTATTCAATTGCAGATAGTTCCTCAAGGGGTAGCTGAGTACTTCAGTAATACACTGTTTGAAATTAAAATTTTTATTTAAATAAGATATAGAATTTATTATACGAAGAATTTGTACATGAGTGAATGATTAAACCGATGCTCTGCAGCACATTTGTTCATTTGGTCCCTGAAACGTTTGATACTTTCTCTTCTGTTGGGATTATTTCCAACCTACAAGGCTTTAGCCAACATATGTCAGTACACCTTCTGCCATCTTTTGTAGGTTCTCTTGGTGTTCGGGTTCCTGTACATAACCTAACTGTCATTAGCTACATTACCTTGTCTAGATTTTTGAAAGCCTAATCAACAGCTTAAGTAAATGAGAGAACTAAAGACTTACACGAACCATCTGTGTGTGCTGCAGCATGCTGAACTTCTTGATGAATAATAGCCAGAACCAGCTCCGTTAGGGAAACAATCTGAATGCTGAACATGCAGTGTTAGCCGTAGGTGCACCTGTAACTAACAGTTTTCCACTGAACTTTTGTTTACTGCTCCCAAGGGCACATAGTCTTTGCCACTAAAGGGGACACACTCAGTATGATTTGAGCCCTTTATATTTTATATTACACTAATGATCCCTATGGTTAAAACTTAATAAAATTCCAAAATGTTTTTCTATAATAAACAAAATTTTGATTTTATCCTACCACACTGGTTTTTATCATTTTTATCTTGTTATGCAAGCTTAAAAAGAAAATCACTCTTTAAATTCACTCCTATTATTTTGGAATACACCAGTCACTACCTATACATCAGCACAAAAGCCAGCAGAACAGGGATTTTCTTTACTATAAGTCATCTTTAATGGTCATGGTTTAAATTTTTCTCTTAGCATATTGCAAGTAATTTCCCCAGGAATCTCCCTTAGATATTGCTTTTTCTCCCTAGGAAGCTTCCAACTGAACCACTTTAGTTGAAAGTCACATTATGATGGGTGTATAATGCCCATGTTTACTTCTATTGATGAATGATTAATTTTAATTTTATGAGTTTTATTATATTAAAGTGTATACTTACCAGGAAATAAAACATCAAACTATAAAATATTAGATTTTTAAGATGTAATGAGTTTTTCAAATAAATATCAACCTTTCAATATCAATATAGCCTACTTGCAAGATCTAAAATATAACAAAAATTAATTCCTACATGGGCTACAATGAAAATACAAACAAATCTTTATCACAGAAATAATCTTTTGCTTCAGTATCACTCATAGGATTGTCTTCATACATGACAATAGCATATTTCATACAAAGTCTCACACTGACAAGTGTGCTTGTCTTTCCTTTCCTATTGGTAGGACATATTTGTTAACTCTTTTGTCTTCCTTCTGTCAAGAGTTTTCTACTATATTATGAAATGTATACTTAGCAGGAAAATAAAGTATCAGCAAAATAAAATATTAGCTCAAAATTTGGCTTAGTGGTCTGACACCTGGCTTATAAGCTCAAGGTCCTAAGTTCAATTCCCTGTACTGCAAAATAATAAATAGATAAAATATTAAATATATATCAATCATTTAAAATATAAACATTTTCTGCATCAACTGTTTACTTACTAAATTTTAAAGTAACGGCAGAAATAAATTCCTATGTGAACAATAAGGAAAATACAAATAAAACTCTACCAGAAAAATAGTCTTTACTTCAATTATCACACCTAATGTAGTTTTCACACTTGAGAACAGTATGCCCCATACACAAGCACCCTTACACTGAGAGCACATACGTTTTATTTTGTTGTCTTATTTTCTAGGATATAGTTGATATCTTGGTGTTTGTCCTGTTTTCTTAAGAGGCTTTTGTGTTTTTTCAACTCTCTATGCATGAATCTTGTCCAGTGTTCTTCTGAGGTATTCATTGGGCATCTTTAAACTGTTGTAAGTGATCACCTATAACTTCCAGTCCCAAAGTCTAATAAATGTCTTTCATGTTATTTTGTGCTTGTTATTTTCTTTGGAAACAATGGAAGTATTTATGCCTGATGCATTTAGAATGTAGTAAGACACAACCATTGGCTAACACTTTGTGATGTGACTGCCGTTCTAGTTTCTACAAAACTTATCAACAACATATACACTGCTTTTTCATTTTGTGTAAAATCTGATCACAGGGCCTGAAATTTAGCTCAGTGGTTCCAGTGCCTGCCTCGCAAGCACAAGGTCCTGAGTTCAATCCCGGTAACCACATACAATGCTGAGCGTGGTGACTCACACCCACCAGCAATCAATACCACATACCACAGTGCCGGTCGTGGTGGCTCACGCCTGTAATCCCAGCCATCGGGAGGCAGAGGCAGGAGGATTGCTGAGTTCAAGGCTTGCCTGGGCTCCATAGTGAGCTCAGGGTCAGCTTGAACTACAAAGTGAGACCCTGTCTCAAAAAAAAAAAAATGATCACAATCACATCTGGCATGTTTGCATTGGGGACTCATGATCAATGTCTGCTGGTTTGTTTGTTTTGAGACAGGATTTGCTACGTAGTC
The DNA here is from genome assembly GCA_004025085.1 of Thryonomys swinderianus. Classification (NCBI taxonomy): domain Eukaryota; kingdom Metazoa; phylum Chordata; class Mammalia; order Rodentia; family Thryonomyidae; genus Thryonomys; species Thryonomys swinderianus. The sequence continues at coordinate 4,095 of PVIC010037454.1, read as the reverse complement.
CAGATTAGCCTTGAACTGTTAGCAGACATAAAATGACCTTGACCTCAAAGGGTCCTCCTCCATCAGCCTCCTGGTGCTGGGATTATAGTTGTACATCTAGATGCCCATCCTCATTAGCAATTTCACCATCAAAGTGTAAGGTTGATTGTATGAATACTAGTATATTTTTCTTCTCCATATAGAAGGTGCCTGTTGTCTTCTGAAATTTATAATTGTATTAAACAGTTCTCTATTATGAGCTTTCAACACTTTTCCAGGTAGCTCAGCTTTGTTTTTATGAGTAGTTCCTGTGGTGGTCAGCTGATGCTCTTTTAGCAAATGTAACATTAACAGGTTATTAGTGAGCCAAATGTCAAAAGTGATATTTGGGCTACTTTATGAAACAGGTGCAATAAGTCTGCTTATGGTTTATTATTGGACAAATAAAAACCTGGTCGCTGAGTTCCATGACAATTTCTAAATTCAAGGTGTAAAATGTTTTCATATCTATGAGGTGATATATTTTTATACCATATTTAGAATGTTTACTTGGTATATAATGCTGAAAGTTTCAGCAACAATGAAATGTCTCAAGTTGTTCATCAACTGGCATGTATTTGGATGGAGTATACATTTCTTGACTGTTTGAAACAAAATTTTTAGAAAATGAGTGAAAAGCAGCCAACATTTCAGATATATTTTTTTTCTTTCTTGGCAGCTCCTTTTGTCATCAAAATATAGGGAATTTTGCAAGAAACCAAATCTCTTCAGTGCTATTACTGTTCTAAAGATCTCAACACATTTTTCACTTTTTGATAAATCTTAAGATTTTGAGGATTAGAATGATAATGTTCTGCAAGAAGGCTTTTAGTTCAGATAGAAAGATATCATGATAAATAGTTTGACTACTATTGATACATATAGAATATTTTACTTGCATTTTATTATTGGTGCATTTTGAAACATCTTTTAGCAAATCATCCATTAAAAGTAATATCTAACATTGACTTACACTGTTGACATTCTCTCCAATAGATTTCACTCTGGCAAGAACCTAATACCCTTTTCTGGCCTAGTTCTAATGTTGAATTGCTGAGGTATTGGTGACCATGTTTTACTATTTTGACTAGTACTATGACAGCACTATCTTCTTCCCCATCTAAGTCAAGGTCTTCAGTTTGTACTTCTCTGTCTGCTATATCTTGCTAACTTCTTTGGCTTACATGATCCAAATCTTCATTGGTAGCCAAATCGCCTGAGTCTGCCAGGAGTGCAGACAAGCTAAGATCTGAGGATGTGGCAGCAGGAGATTGAGAAAGAAAGACACACACACACACACACACACACACACACACACACAGAAGAAACATGGTGCCAAGTGTGACGGAGCCCTCTGATGGAGAAACTGTGTGACTTCTTCAACACATTTACTTCACACAGTCTCAAAGGGGGAAGTGTTCAGAAGGGGGCAAGAGGCCAAGAACACTGTTTCTGCTAGAAACTCGATGCAGAAATCAGTGTAACATTCTCAGAACTCTCTATGCTGCAGTTTCTGACCTGGAGCACTGAGCACCTCCTGGTGTTCCTCTTATCACCTGAGCTGGAGGTCACAGCTGCTTACAAGAATTACTCTGGGTACTGTCTATTCAGCTTTGCGTAATACCTTGGGAGGGCTGCAGATCCATGCTTAAGTCACCCTCTATTCCCTTTCAGCCTCATTCCAAAGTTGTGAACTTATTTTTACTTCGTTGAGCCATTTGTGATAAACTTTTACAAATGTAAAATACAACAGTAAATTTGTTAAGAACTAGAAAAGTTGTATTTATTTAGGTGAGTTACACAAGAATAAAAAAATTGGGTTAAAATCAAGTGGGTTAAATTTCTTGGTGCAAGGTCTACTTAAATCTATGTAGTATTTATTATTTCTCCAACTCTAGGAATGTTATATTATGTCCTTTTTGGTTTGTAGAGGATTTCACATGAAAAAATATAATAGAAAAGCAAATTTTTTCTGAATTTCATTCACAAAATTATTGTAATTTACAAATAAATGAAGGTTCTAAAATGACAAGATAGGAGTAAAATAATTTAAATTTGGATTAAATGTGATTTTAGATGTATGTGTTTTTTTTTTACTGGGTCTTGAACCCCACACCTTCACCCTATAAATTCACTTTAACATATTTTAATTACTCATTAAATCTTTGAAAAATGTTAAAGTATTTTACTCCAGAATGTTTTACTTCAGAATTTTATTCTTTTTTCTCACTCACTTATTGAAAAATAATTCAATGACTTGAATTATCATTAGATATCATCTTTTCAACTATATCATAACAATGAAAATAAGCCAATTGTGTCCCACCTTATCTTTTAATAAAATATTGAAAATTTTTGTTACTCTTTTCCAAAATAAATGAAATAGATAAAATTGCACAATGATTTCATATACTCACCACTCAGTCGCATCACTTGCCAACATTTTGATGTTTTCTTCTATCACATACATATTAAAGGAATATTTACAATTTAAGAAATAAACTCTGAATGTTATGATTTCTCATGTAGAAGAAAAATGCGATAATACCTCATAATCAGTAACAGTGTAAAACATGCAAGTATTCAATAGTATTTGATTAATAGTATTTGATACTATTATAATTTTCCAAGGAAAGTTGTTCCAGTATAAAGAATTATATATATATATATGCATATGTATATTCATCTATAAATAATTCTACAAAAGGAGAATCAATAAAAGACCTCAAATGAACATTTACAAAATATGTCTGAAGAGTGAAATCTATAGAGATAAACAAAATTTTTAGGAAAGGAAAAAAAATTCAAGAAGCCATAGGACATTCTCTTATTAAAAAGTTTCTGCACGGCAAGAGAAATCACCAACAGAGTGAAGAAATAACCCACAATATGGAGAAACTATTTGTACCAGTTGTTCTTCAGAGGAGGTCTTTGATTTAGAATATATAAAGAACCTTACCAAATCTGACCCCAAAATTAAAAACCCAATGCAAAAATGGACATCTGAAATAAATCAGCTTCTCTCAGATGAAGTAGAAGGACCAAATTAACATGAAAAAAATGTTCAGCATCACAGGTCATTCAAAAGATGCAAATGAAAACAGAGTTGAGATTCCACCTCACTCCAGAAATAATGGCTACTATCAAGAAACTAACCAATAATGAATACTGGCGTGGCTGTGGGGAAAAGGAACCTTTCTCAGCTGTTGGTGGGAATGAAGACTGGCACAACCACTGTGGAAATCAGTGTGAAGATTTCAAAAAATAGAAGTAGAGGTCCCACTGGGCCCTCCTATTTCCCTGCTGGGCATCTTCCCAAAGGCAATAAAAGCATCATATCACAGGGATATGGTGCTGCTCAGGTCATTCTCCCTACAGAAGGAAAGACCCTTGGATCACTAGGAATGTTGACAGTAGAAAACTTCAATTGTTAGTCATCTCCAGACCTTGGCCTGTTAAAGTGTCTGGATCAAGGCCAGCTCTCCAATATCAGAACAGCCTGCATCTTATGATACAATTCTGAGACAGTGGAACATAAGTATTGTAATATAAGTATTTAGGAACGATCAGGAGATTTCAGAGAGATGACTTCTAATGTATGAAATAGAGGCAAGGTTGTTTCTCGTGTTCTTGAGAGACATATTTATTTACCTAAAGGCATTGGCTTGCATTTGGAACAGTTTTTCTGTGCAAGAGTCAGGAATCCTCTGCATTAAATTCTGAATCTCAGTCTCATCCAAATCTCTTCTTGTGGGCTAAAGAGTGAAACCTTGGGTCTGAATACTTAAGCAATTTCATTTAAAATTCTATACAACCTAACAATACAGACTACATGTTTAGTAGGGATAAAATATATTTAAAATATTTCAACAAGTGTGAAGGCAAAAGAAAAAGTGTCATAATAGGGGGCCGGAGGGTTAGCTCAGTGGTTCCAGCGCCTGCCTCGCAAGCCCAAGGTCCTGAGTTGGATCCCCGGTAACCACATATAATGCTGGGCGTGGAGACACGCCCACCAACAATCAACGCAGCATACCACAATGCCGGACGTGGTGGCTCATGCCTGTAATCCCAGCACTC
>PVIC010037453.1:0-18091 GCA_004025085.1 Thryonomys swinderianus | reverse complement strand
AGGGTCTCACTTTGTAGTTCAGGCTGGCTCTGAGCTCACTATGTAGTCCAGGCAAGCCTCGAACTCAGCAATCCTCCTGCCTCTGCCTCCCGAGTGCTGGGATTACAGGTGTGAGCCACCACATCCGGCACTGTGGTATGTGGTATTGATTGCTGGTGGGTGTGAATCACCACGCCCAGCATTGTATGTGGTTACCCGAGATCGAACTCAGGACCTTGTGCTTGCGAGGCAGGCGCCGGAACCACTGAGCTAACCCTCCGGCCCCTAATTTTCATTTTTTTAACCTTTGTTTAGAGTGTAATTTTCAGTTTTTTACCCATAGTACTTAGACATCCACTATGATGAAGCAATTAGATATTTTATTAAACCATTTATTTCAGTAATATATATATAATAATCATGCTTGAACTTTAATTATTATCTTTTATTTTTATAATAAGTGACACAGATCTTTGGCAAACTTGTGTCATGAATGTGGTCCTTGATTTAAAAACATAGAAGGATCATTTTTATTACAGGCTCTCATAAGTGCATGTTACTTTTATGTATAAGATCTGTCCAAAATACCCAACTAAAGGATGTTACATTTCTAAAGCACAGATTTCCATGTAAACATACTTTCCCTCATAACTTGGAGAATACCATAGACTGCTGTGTTGCTGCTAGTTTTGACCGCCTGGCTTGGAGACTGACCCAGTCAGCCTACATTTGTAGTCCAGCGCTTTTCCTCTCGGGGCGCCCTTTGCCTGCTCACCTGCCTGGGAACTGCCCTTCAGAACTCACTTGTCTGATTGTTCCCAGAAGGACAGCCCCAGAGGTCTCTTAGAAACATGTACTGCAGCTAAGTTTTCCTCTCCAATCAGTGCCTATCTGTTCTCCATTACTGCTTAGCTTGTATCTTACATTTTTGCTTCTCTTCACACATTTTTCTGTTTGAAGGATAATTATCAGCTTGTGGTGGATCCAGTTCTGAACATCGTGCTGCTTCAGATCTGCATATCCTCTCTCTTGCTTAATTACCATTGAAACCAGTCATTTTCTCTTCCACGACCTCGGCCTCCCGTGACTAGTTGTCTTATTCATTTTTTGTTTGCTTGTATTTCATTTTGCTTACAAGGAAACCTGAATGACAAGTCTCTCCATGCCCAGAGCATTGTTCCTTCCTTTAGAAGCCTGTGTAAAGACTGCTTTGCCCACTGAATGTTCCTCTGCATTTCAGAGAGGTTGGCAGGAAAGAAAACTATCATTCCAGTTTAGAAAGTAAAATATAATATGATGACTCAGTTCACGAACTTGATTCATTCCAGATTTCTGGAAAAGATGGCCACATTTGTATTGGTATGGGAGATAGCTGTAGTCATGCTCATCACCCAATACTGGGTTTGCAAACAAAAACAAAGTTTTGCCCGACAGTCCTGTTTGCTAACCTGTTTGCAAACCCAAGTATTCATGAGCCAAGGCACCACTGTAATTTTATCTAGGATTTCAAAGTAAAGTGAGATCTTGTCTGGCCACTTTAGCGTTAAATTCCTAAATTCTAGAGTGCGCAAGTTTTAATCTGCTGTGGATGTACTAGTACTGAGAGAAAAACTTCTGACCCTGTCATGGGTGTGCTCACCACCCCAGGGTGCCAGGAGAGTTCTCCCAAGATGAGGTTACTACTGAGCTACAGTTGTCTGCGTCTTCTATATGCTTCTACATTTATTTGCTCCTCACTAATAAATAAAAATGTATTTCAAGCAAATAATTACCACTAATTTATAAAAATCTGATATTTCACAAAAAAGATCAGGTAATAAGATGTAATCTGAAGATGTATAAGTAATATTTATAAATATGTCTTACATGATTATGCACACTAATGATTTCTTCAATAGAAGAATATAACCAACTTAGCAACAATTCCCACAAGGCAGACAGAATAAGTATGAGAGTGATGATGTAAGGTTCATGCCTCCAGTTTCTTGGAAATGTATTAGATAAGAGGTTTCATCATGTAATTTTGAAATGTACATGTTTGAGGAATCCTTATAAAACAATCCATCACTATATATGACTATTTCAGTCTTCTTACTTCAAATAAGAATAAATCAAAGCATAACACTATGATCTAAATGCATATATACTAAATATATTTGGTAATCACTTCTATAAAATATTATATGTTACATAATCCTACAACTTCATTGAAACTTCTGGCCATTTGAACTCTCTTATGAACATAAAAGCAGTGTGTCCCTTGACTATTTCATGATTTATCCACTTTTAGAGGTGCCATAAATAAACTGAACCATTTTATAGCTAGTTATATTGAGCTAACTAATAAAATAATTTCTGAAGGTGTATTTCAAAAAGCAAGACCCTTGTAAGAAGTAGTATTGTTTTTGTTATGTATCTGATCCTAAAATTGAAACCAAGAAATAATGTGTAGAGTTAAAAGGTAGTTAATCTCTTTAAATTTTAATGATTGGCTTTCAGTCTTGGTATTTCTTAAAATATATTTACTAATTTTATTTAAATATGTCTTAATATTTGTTAATATTGTCGTATGATTTTCTGGAAGTTTTTAATGTTGTATTCTATTTCCTTGATTTCTTACTGTTATTTGGAAAAATTAAATTACTATATAATCAGTATTGAAATTATCTTTAAAAATATTCTTGGTGATTTGAGTGAATGTTTAATTATAAAATTCCGGTTTGAACTGGCCTCTGCTCATCTCTGAAATATCCTTGTGGAGACACCAGTCATTTCCTTCTCATCTCTAACTCTGCATGAAACATTTGGCAACATAGCTCTCAACAAGGGTTTCCTGAGTGAGAAAATCCAATTGTCATGTCTGCTCACATTTTAAAACTATACAAAATCAAAGTAGACCCTAAAATAAAAATAGCAACATGCCAAGAATCCAGTTTACAGTCTGTGTGTCCCAAACACACTAGTCAGAAAAATTACATGTAGAAATAAATGAATGAACTCAATAAGTTACTCACTTCCTTAAAGGTGAACCTAGATCCACTGGTCACCTTATTTCTGAGATTATCTGGTTGCGTATTGATAGAATTTACTTCCCTAAAACACTGAACCAGTCAGAGGACAGAATGGGCTTATTTTGGCCTGAAAGTCATGTGTTTTATACTCCTCTACGATTTCAGACAGTGGGACTGTGTTTCAGTGATCTAGTTCCAGGGTTCAAAAGTTATATTTTGTCTTCTGAGATATAATAGCAATTCTGAGATATAATAAGGGTACTTTAGAATTTAAGAAACTGATACAAAAATTTCACAGATAGGTTAACATTAATAAAGATAAATAATGTTTTAAAGATTTGGCCTTCTTTAGAGAATTTTCTTGGACTAAGCTTCAGAATAGCAGAAACTATATTTTATTTTTCTTTGTAACTTTAGTACCTAGCACATATTAAATTACCGATGTGTTTACTAGCACATATTAAATTACCGATGTGTTTACGGAAAATAAAGTTTTGTTTTAGAGTGAGATTTAATTTCTAAATAAGGTAATATCTGATGAGAATTTGAATATGTTTATGGATAATAGAATTTCTACACAACAGGAATGTTGACCATCATAATCATACATAACTAATTTTCAGTATCTGAGAATTTTAATTTTCCCACTAAGCCTCACCAAACAAGTTAAAAGAATCTCTCTAAATGCATAGAAATAGGGGATTTTTGAACAAGCATAACATAAAATTTATTTCCTTAATAAATACTGAACTATATTTACCCACAAAGCAGGACGTGATTTTAAAATTCACAAGCCACACTTTCTTTCATCTAAGAGGAGGAATAAGACATTGTGATAGTTAAAATGAAAGTCTATTACTGATGCAAAGCAAACAGAAGGCAGAAGCTGCTCCATTTTGGCTGATGAGAAAATAGTTTCTGAAGTTGTCTTTGAAGTCAGGACTGAAGAGGGCTTTACTTCAGGAATGGCTGGGAGAGCAGGCCATCTTTCTCCATCTTTCCCGTGGAGAAAAATGTTGGCCTGAGTACAGCACTGTGACCAGTTTTTGTGACTCCCAAGAGTACAGTTGAGTCCTACTGTATAAAAGGACATAAATCTGAAAGTTCTTGAGAAGAATGGTAGCCACAGATAGCCTGGTTGCTATGGAAATTCAAGGGAATGTTGGCTAAAATGATGCAGCTTGTAGTAGGTACATTATAAGACAGGGTTGTAGTAATGACTGTTGTATACCAGTCTGATGGTCTACTTCTCTATATCCATTATAACACTGGATTGTCCAGACTAAAATCTTCCTGATAATTCTTTATCAAGTTTCAAGTATATGGGTTTCTTAATGATATCATACTTACATTATCTTGGATGAGGGAAGAAAAGACCAAAACCTACACTTAAAAGACTTTTAAAGCTTTAGTTTCATGTTATTTTGGTTTTATTTAACTTTTCAGAGACTATTGCTCTTTACCAAGAAGTGGAGTTAAGGCTTATCTGAGGAAATGTGCCAAAATATGGAAGTCATTGTCAGTCATTTGGGTTTTATACATGAATATTTATTTACTGACTAGTTCATTGATACCATCAACATGGAGACAGGGAAAGTAATGTATTTTCATAAGCCATGTACCATTTGCACAGTATTATATGCTATTCCTTATTTCATTTGATTTCTTAACTTGCTTTTCATTGCTTTCACCAAAGCAGATCATCTTTTTATTTGGTTATGTTATTTTTCTCGTGTAACTAATGTAGTATATTATCTTTGCCAATGCGGAATTGTTTGAATATAATGAAACATTCATGAGGAACTTCTATTACCCAGAAAGCATCGTATGCTAACAGTCTACCAGCATCCACATTTACAACATAATGGGACACTAGTAAAAAACAAGAGTTGGGTCTTGTTCCAAAGTTTTATGATCCATTTGGCCTTTATTTTTATTAGACATGAAGACAAAGTTTCCATGCATAACATAAATATTTTGAAAATAAGCCACTGTAAGATCTGATTGGTACCACAGTATTTGTTAACAAACCTAAAATAAAAGGATTTTTATTTCAAAACACTTAAAATATAAACATTGGCAAAAGAAACTCACTTGGCTAAGTAGTTTGCATATTTCAAATACAAATTTGAATTTTTTGAGATCTGCGATAATAGGTCTGGAATATTCAAAACTACCACCATAGTGTTGTTTTTCCATCTAAAAAAGATAAACTATTAAATTATCTTGTATCTTATAGAAAATTCAGTTATGTCAGATCTCTTAGTAAGATTTTTTTTTTTTTTTTGAGACAGGGTCTCGCTTTGTAGTTCAGGCTGGCTCTGAGCTCACTATGTAGCCCAGGCAAGCTTTGAGCTCAGCAATCCTCCTGTCTCTGCCTCCCGAGTGCTGGGATTACAGGCGTGAGCCACCATTCTATTTTAAACTTCTATTTATATATAAGGAGTATACTCAAGTCTCAAAATTATTGAAGAATTTCTTAACTACCATGAGCTATGATTAAGTATCAACATTTTACCCACAGAATATTAATATTTCTATATAGTAACTAAAGAATACTGAAATTAATTTGTATTATAAATATTTTAAGATATGTATATCACATTCCAGCTAATAATATGAAATGTTACTTAAGTCCTTTTTTAAAAAATAAATATCTGACTTGTGTTCTTACTCCAAAAGGCATTAAAGAGTTAGAATGACATTTCAAAGTTATATCAAACTGGCCATGGTGGCACACACCTATAATCCCAACCCTTGAGAGGCTAAGGCAGGAGGATTGCTGTGAGTTCAAGGTCAGCCTAGGTGACTTAAATGCAGAAAGTGATACATATACACACAGTTTGCATAACTTTTGAGTTTAACAGGAAAGGAAATAAAGCATAATAATAATAAAATTACTACTATATTTTTCGCTATTTTATACCCAGAATCATTTCAACTGCATGTTACACTTTTAAATATTGAATAGTGAAAAAATTTAGGCGCATCACCTTAAATAGCCAGTTTCCAAACTCAATATATGATCTGTGACTGGGCATTGCTTATTAGCCTCATAAAAAAATGGATTAGGCAGTGCCTGCTATACACACAAATGAGTGATGTTGGCAGTCATGGAAAATAGTGCTGAATTTTATAAGATCAAACCAACTAACATTTTATGAAATTTTCCTTTGTCTGGTTTTTATATTATCTAACCTGTCAAACACAAACACCACATATTTAGATACCTCAAATTTCTCAAGAATTATACTTGTAAGTACAGTATCTAACCACAAAGCATTTCTGAGAAGTCAGTCTGTCAGGTATCATACATAGTCTGTTTGAGAATTCACCAGGACAGACAGAAAGCATGCCAGCCTTTTCTTCTTACAGATTGGTAGAATTATTGCTTTGAAAGTTTGCACACTGCTGTAAGTTGTGATATTTCCACATGAGGGTGCCTATATAAAATTCATGAAAAAAGCCAAATAGCAAGCTGGTCGATTTTCTTTTTCATTCCCAGATTTTGACATTAGTTCTGACAGTATATCTCCACTATTGTAAGGATGTTTTCAGCCTAATTATTTTGTCATGTAGTCAATTCTAAATGTACGCTTTGTCGTGATGTAACAAAAAGCTTCACAATACCTTTCTCTCAGGAACTCCCTTCCCCTACCTGTATTCTCATGAGGCAGAACCAACAATCATTGCACACATGAAGCTTCAATTTTATTAAAAATTATAGCTACAGTTCATATGGCCAAACACTTGAAGAACTGTGGGTATATGAATTTGTAAGAATTTGAATTTTTAAAAATACATTACAGAGAAAAATATTCTCTTCAACTTATTTTTTTTTTCTCTCCTTGTTTGCCTGAGTTAGGTGTGGACTTTTTGCCTTCACTGGGAGCTTTAGTATCAAATGATCAATCAACAGAACTCTAGAGACATTCTCCTTTCTTAACACCACTATAAAAGAACAGAGTAGTCTTCTATGTGACTGGAGAAAAGATAGGCATTGTTTGATAAGAGTAAGAGAGAAGGAGAATTGTCAAAGATACCATCTTCCCTGAGCCTTGGAGGACACCATGGGTAACCTCATGTTTGAATGAAAAACAGTCCACTAAGTGAATGTTTAAGTTAGCTACAGAGTTATTCATTTCTCTAGAAAAGTGTTGGAAAACCTGTGGGTGTTCACTGTTAGCTGAGGCAGCTGCTAACCCAGTCAAGATTTTCCCTCTGAAAAATCAGTTAACACTGTGGTTGTATTTTTTCTGATGTATTGTTTCAGAACATTATCAGAAAATAGTACAAAATCTCTGTTACTCAAGTGGACTTAAAAACTCATATGGCATTTGACTGACTGTTACTGCTCGAAATCTTGCTCATGTCTGTAGGATTTTCTGGCTTCAGTGTAGAGCTAGTCCAAGCAAAACAACGTAGAATATCTAAAACCGTGGATTTAACCAGTAACTTCTAGGTTTGTACAGGAACATATTGCATGAGACAGTAATGTAATTTGTGAGAAATGTCTACACACAAGCTTTCATATACCTTTATTCTGTCTTTAGAATTTGGAATGATGGGAGATCATACAATTAAAAGTCAGCGACCTCGATCTGTTCATGAAAAAAGGGTCCCTCAGGAACAAGCTGATGCTGCTAAATTTATGGCACAAACTGGTAATACGTTAGTTACATTTTTCTATTTATTGTTGTTAATTTGATGAAACCACTGCATGTTTTCATAATCTTTTGCTGCACATTTGTCAGTTTTTGGAGCTGATATTTTTTGAGCCATTTTTTTGTCACCAGTTAAAGTCCATAAATAAAGTAGCTGTGAATTGGAAAGTGCACAGGAATGTATGAGAATTATTTTGGTTTTGTCATAATACATTTAGGATTATTGTGTTATTATTTTCTTATGTTAATGGATCACTTAAATGTATAATTAAACTTCTAAAGAAAAAATTTCTACAGAATTAATTGATATACCTCAAGAATTATAATTTAAATAGGACTTTACATGATGAAATCTTAATAAAATTAAATATATTGACTATATTTTCTCTATACAATCTAGAAATTTTAATTGATAACATGTCTAGAAATTAGAAGCTATTCATAATTTAATATTGGTTCAAAAAGAATTTTTTTGTAAGCTAAATAATATGTTTATAGTCTTAGCTATAACAAATGCATTTAAATATTAACATAAATTACTTTGTGGTTTATAAAATTTTTAATTCTAAATTTAGAATTAAAAATTTAGAAATTAAAAATTTAAATAATTTTAATTTAAAATTTATTAGGTTATTTTTAAAAACCTCCCTCCAAATAAATAAATAACCAAAAATTTTTATTTCTAAAAATGTTCAATTAATAAATTTCTGTGTGTTTATATTTTGAACATATAAAATTTATGCCTACATATTTAACTATAGGGTTTGATCAAAGGAGTATATTTGGATTATGGCTCACAATAAGTGGTCTATAATTCTATTTGGGTACATTGCATGTGAATTTCCATAGATGAAAAATGTTTTGAAATGTTGTGAATATTTTCAGCTATTGTTTTTATTTGAGGAAGGTGACAACTAAGAGTTGTGCATTTTTATAAGGAAATATTTTCTAGTCTTGACCACTGTAACATCAATAGAAAATTCCCAAGTGTATAATGAGCTCTCTGACATGATATTCAGAATGGTTTTGATGGAATTTCCCAAAGGATAGATATTTTCAGTTCATATATTCTCAGTTTAATGTATATTCAGGACACTAGATCTGAATCCACAACTAAAAAGGGAAGTGTTGTAAATACGAGGAATGAATCATGCTCTGGTGATAGGTGAGCTGTCTGCTTACATCCACTGCAAGCAGGTCATACTCTCAGAACACAACACAAGGTTCAGAACAAAATGTACAATATCACGTTTTTAGTTTTTTCATTATACATTTCCTGGGTTACATTTGGTTCACCTTCTTATTTCAGAAAGGTGATTTTTTTTTTTTTTTTTTTACTGTTTGTTTCATTCTGTCCAGAAAGTTCAGGCAAATCTTCACAATTTTTAATGTATTTTTGTCCTTTGCAGGGAACAAAGTGTGTCAACCCCTGAGCAGAAATGAGGACATGTTTGACTCTAGATCAGAGCACAGGGCATGGCTGACTTAGCCTCTGGGTGTCCTCTCATGAGTGTCCCTGGGAAACTGGAGAAGGTGCCCTTTTTCATGCAGAGAGTGGCAAGTGAATTGGGGTGCTGAAGTTACCCACTTGGGGTTGGTGAGGGCATGGAGTAGCGAACAGTTGTTTTAAATTTCCAGTAGTGTGGTAAAATCAATTTATGCATCAAATATTATAGACTTTAGCCAGGAACTATTTTTGAAATTTATTTTATTATACCTGTTACATATACAAAGAAAATTAGCAATTTTTGGCTAAAATTATTTTTGCAAATTCAGATATTAAAGAACTTTGAATTTTTAAATGAAATATTAAATACTTTCAGATTTTGAAATTATTCATTCTGGTCCATTATTTTTTATCTAGTACTTGACTTGGAAACAGATGAAAAATTTAAAAACGTGATGTACAAGGAGTTTTAAAACCAATATATTTTACTCTTTATAGTAAAATATAGTAGCTTAGAAAAGGCAGCACACTTCAAAATTAAAGTTCTGAAAACATTGCTTAGATGCTTGAACTCATGAATAATATTTATCATTTCATTTTAAACTAAGGAGAATTTAGTTATATATAAAACATATAGCCGGGTGTGGTGGCTCATGCCTGTTATCCCAGCGCTTGGGAGGCAGAGACAGGAGGTTTGCTGAGTTCAAGGCTTGCCTGGGCTACATAGTGAGCTCAGAGCCAGCCTGAACTACAAAGCAAGACCCTGTCTAAAATAAATAAATAAATATATATATATATAACATATAAATGATTATAAAATAATTTTAACAGTAATTTGAAGTCAGTGATGTTATAATGACAAAATTTTAAAAATAATAGAAAACAACATTTTAAACTAATCATGAGAAAAAGGCATTAAACAGTGTCACAATTTTAAGAATTATTCCTCAAAATAACCTCTTAAATCAATGTGATCAGTGAACTCTGTAGTGGAAAAAACGTTTTATACAGTGATAAAAAGACCAGATTTTCTTTGAAAGTAACACTGTCAAAAGTTTATCAAAATTATTTGACTATTTTTCTTTGTCCCAGTAATTGAGCTCCGCTAATTTAAACATAAAATAGAATTTGGATTTATGGTTATGGGAAATGAAATCATAAGATGTGCATATAAATATTTAAGATAGACATTTAAATTAAATACCAATAAGATAGTCTAAAACATCTTAAATACATTTACTAAAGTTTTTTAACAACATAGTCATCAAATGATTTTATGAACATGTTTAGAAAAAATAACCTTTCATTATAGTTATGAAAGTTATTATAACCTTCCATTATAGTTATTCAAACCAGCCTATGTTAATAATATTTAACATGTTGTCTAAAACAGAAAAATAAAGTTAAAAGTATGTTTCTAATTTCATGTTTTAATGTACTAGCAAAATTTTGTATTCATTTTTCGTCCATAGTTTAAAATGTAATCACATTACATCACTCAATCCTTACAAACACATTTTGAGTTAGATACATTATTCAGTTTAGTTGAAGAGTCTCAAAAAAGTAAAATGACCTATTCAAGGTCACAGAACTACTATTTGATAGCTGTCCATCAAATACAAATTTGTGAACTGCTGGTAAGCTTTCCAGTTTCTTTTCATGACTTGTTCCAAGCAAAGCCTTAGTAATTCCTTAGATAGTGAAGCTTTCTACTTGATCTTTAATCTCCTTCCTAGCTACAAGCTCAAAACCAGATCAGTTTGTGCTTTCTGCAAAGACAGAACCAAAGTTATATAGTGTGCATTCCCTTTGACTTCACTATTTTAATCCCACTGCATACTTTTAAAACTACTTTCTCTTAAATCACTTAACTACTTCCATCTATGGCACACTGTGCTCAGTTAGAATGGCCCTCACTCATTTATGTAAAAGGAAGTGACGTTATAAAAAAAAAGAGAAGCACGTAGTGAAAGTATTACTAGAAGGATAGTGTGTGAGCTGCAGCACAAGCACTTTGGTAAGTAGGCCACTATTTTAGTGATGGTGTTGGATGCCAAATTTGAAAGCCAATGTGTGACTGATTGTTGGGTTGACTGATGAATGGAATTTTTTTTTTAACCACAAAATGAACCATGATTTTGAGAGAGCATGAAGCTCGGGATTATGGGTCTCTCACAACCCAGGCCCCAGGTTTAGCTTATTCTGCCTCCATATAGCAGCAAAAAGAGAGCAGCGGCCCAGATTTTAAAATATTTATACAAAAAGACATTTCAAAGTAGGGCTTGATCCTAATTCATTGTCAGTTTAATTAAATTATGTTTCTTGTCATTTTAACAATGTAAGGTGAGAGGAAGACTGCTTTTGTGACAAAGGAGAACTACTTTTATCATAATTTTGTCATTTCACTTATAGAGCTCACTTGTTCATATTTTTTGGCTTTTAATAAACTGGCCACAATACGCATTGCTTAATCTCACTATAGACTAGTTGGAATATCATTTGTAAATATTATATTTTTCTAACTTTAAGCTTAAATTTTTCACTACTAAATATACATATGTAAATATGTGGGTTTTTTCAACCATTTTCATATTATTGGGCTTGTAAAATGCTAATTTTCAGTTTTGCTAGCATATTCTTTCATACAACAAAGTCATGAAGCATGGCTTTAAAAACTATTCAAATAATCATCCAAGAAGACTTTTGTGAAATTGATAGCTTATAAGTTTGTAAAGTTAAAAATACTGAAACAATCATGATTAATCTATACAGTACTTTGGATACAACGATAGACTGGTGTCCAAAAAAGGAGCACCATTTGACCTAACACTTCATCCCAGTTGTCACTGGCGACTCTCTGTGCAGACCTACACCACAGCAAACACTTCACAATCATTCTCCTGGAGGTCTGGAGCATGGACTCGTGCTTTTCTAAGGGCCGATAATTCTGAGCCCTTGAAGACCTATGCAATCTACTCCAGAATGTAAGATCAGCTACATCAAACACATTTTGGTTTAGCTTTTTTTTTTTTTTTTTAGGACAGATTTCTTCCTGAAGAAATCACTGTGTCACATTACAATCTGGTCCAGTCTCCTTTTTTCTTGAGCACTATTGTTGGGCTAGCTTCCTTGAATAGTTTTAAAAAGTATTTCTAAACCACATGCTAACTCCTTTCAACAACAACAGTAACAACAATGATAGCAAATAGATTATCATTCCCAACATTTGAACTCCATTCTAAAGGCAAATTCTAGATGGAATCTATAAAATATTGTTAAATTGCCCCTTGTTATAAAGTGAGTGGTATTGAGATTTTTTCAGTAACTAAATAAATGGGTAATTCAGACAGTTACTACTAGCAAGTATGTGACTCAGAACTTAGAGAAAAGTAATGGCAAGCTTTCAAATCAGTTTCAAAAATTTGTGCTGGGCGTAATGCCAGAACAGAATTAGAAGCCTACTGCATTGGTATGAAATCCTTAACTTTTTGATGTGGCACCAAATCCATGAACATTAATGAATGCACACATTAATTGACTTCTCAGGGTCGTATTGTAAATTAACTTTTAGACACATGTCAGTTCAGTAGAAATTATAAAAGAATTTTTCTTCATTCTGTGTGAATATCACTTCTCTAGATTGTGGGTGAAATCACAAGCAGAAGGACATTAATAAACCATCACAAAATAAATAGCTATCATAGGATGAAAATGTAGGCATTTCAAATGAAACAAACCATAAATAAGTCAGTGTTGCAGACAATGAGGATTAGATGTGCTCTGTCCTCCTGGGCTCTACCTCATCGAGCTGTAGAGCAGTCTATGCAGTGAAGACACAGGGCACCGTAGCAACACATTCCTGCTCACTAAATGTTTAGGCTGAGCTTAGCAATAAGTTTTGCTTCCCTTCCCATCAAAGTACAAAGTCTTAGATGGACTTTAAAAGAAATGCTTCCAATATCCCTCTTCCTGAAAATCGCTGACTTCATTGTGTGGATAGCACAGTGGAATTCATAAAATGTAAGCTCGCTAACAAGGTCGTGACAAGCTTGACCGTTGTATCAGCACCCTCTACATGCCTCTTTGAATTTGTTTTTCTGTGAAATGTTTCCTTGTAACATACTGTCATTTTTTACATTGAAGCAATGCATGCATGTCGTGACACTGGTTGCTATGATGCTGACTGGAAGAATATTCAAGACTGTATTCATGTTTGTTTGTTGTCTTGCACGCAGGTGAATCTGGTGTGGAAGAGTGGTCCCAGTGGAGCACATGCTCAGTTACTTGTGGTCAAGGGTCGCAGGTGCGAACCAGAACTTGCGTATCACCTTACGGGACACACTGCAGCGGCCCATTAAGAGAATCAAGGGTTTGCAATAACACTGCCCTCTGTCCAGGTAGTGTTAGCAGCAACTACAACTGTGGATGTTATTGAATTGTGTCGTGCTACGCATTTGGAACCATTTGTTATTTTCATGCAAACTGGGTATAGACATTTTAATTAGAGTGGATAAGTGTAATTCTTATTCAACTGTGATGCTTTATTATGTATGTAATTATTTCTGCTTTCAGAACAGTCAAGAAGTCAGATAAATGACTGTCTTCCCACTGCAAATATCAGGTTCAAGTTTGTGTATCAGCAGCTAGTAGGACAAGGTTCAGACATCATTCCTCTATTTGAGGTGGTGAAAGTATCCAATTCAGTGTGTGAGAAAAGTACAGTTTTGAAGTGTAGCATAAGTATGATATGGCCATCGTTAAGCTAGTGCTAGGCAGCCTTTCTGGCAGTCTGCAGTTTCCCTCTCTCTTATCTGACCCTGTCAGGCAAAGCAATGTCTCCAGGCATAGAGCTGTTATTTAATGTCATTAACAACCCTAAAGTTATTGCTCTCATCAGAGCCATCTACCAATATCATTATGAAGAGAGAAGACAGACAGAGACAGAGACAAGGAAAGACAGAAAGAGACTTCCTTAATGTTACCTGGAGATTAGTTGCTGCTGAATTAGAGTCAAGTTTTCAACATTCCATCAAAACTTGGTCCTTCAGTTGATGTGCATAAGCCTATTATAGTTGTGTGTCCCTCTCAGACTATTGACATTGATGTGAAAAATCAATGAGTAGAAGTCTGGACTTTCAAAAACTCCAGAGAACAGCACACTGCACACCCACAGGACATACTTCTCTCCACTCAGCTGCAGATGGCTGACTGCAGACTACTGATGGCAGGGTTGTCTCTGAAGAAGAGGACTTGTGCCACAGTAGCCTGCCATGGGTTACACCATTCTTGAAAGTTTTCTGCTGAGCTCCACTTGTGGAAATGACTGGTTCTGCCTTTTATAAAAAGCAAGAGTATAGAGCAGGAGAACAGGAAGCATTGTCCACTGAGAGGCAGTCTGTCAGAATAGCTGGCACAGAGTTTCTAATTGACAAGGAGAGAAAGAGCTTGGCTTCTGCTCCTTGGCCACAAGACTCTACCCAACACCCCTGAATGATGTGCTCTGCAGGGTTACTGGAAAATCTCAGGATGTGAGGCTCCACCACAGTAGCGAAGAGACTAGGAAAAATAAAAGGTAAAGAAGATGACAGGTAGAGGCAGAGGAGGAAAGATACTGCTGTGGAAGATTGTAACAGGATGGAGAGGTAATGAAGCAGGACATGGAGGTAGAATAAAAGTTAAACAAGGCAGGAAGTTGAGGGTTATGAGGAAAGAAAGAATAGCAAGAAAAAAACAGTTGCTTTTGAAAACAAAAACAAGAAATGAAGTTGAGTGGGAATTAGACTAGATGGAAAAGAGCTGGAAGAGAAAACAAAAGAGAGGAAAAGATGCATAGGAAGTCAAGGAAGGAGAGGATGTTAGAAAAAAAGGGGATTGAAAATGAGTCCAGGAGTAAACAGATTCCAGACATGTAAATCAAAAGAAGATACGTGAGAAGAGGCTGAGGATTTTAGAAGTGAAGTAATGAGAGCTGAGGGTAAATGCTTGTGGATCTTCCTCTGAGTTGGACTGGAGCAGGTGATCTGGGGGAACCTTGAACCCAGCACCGATGCACAGTACAGTATTTCCTTGATGGCCACAGGATCAAGTTTCCTGCTCTTGTAAATGAGCCACACAGATACTTCAGGTGCTTTTCACATAGTCATTTGTCCTATCAGTATCTAGTAGTCAGGATCCTTTCATCATAAGAAAGGTAGACAGTCCTGGCAAACAGATCTCCAAGGCTGAGCAGGTCCCTGAGAGTTCTGCACAACACTGAACAGTCTGGGTTGTCCAGTCACTAGCTCCCTGTACACAGGAGACAACATGTGGAGCTTTCTACCCTCCTTCCCAGGCTACTGTCTAAAGCCCACTGTGTCCACCGAGCACATCCCTCACAAGACTAGAGTCCACAAGGGACTGCCAAGCCCTGTCTTGCCCTCTCTGTTTGACATGCAGAAAACTGAGTAATAGTCTATGGTTGTAATGTTTTCCTTGATTTGTAGATTTTTATATTTCTCTTTTACCCTTTCACCTTCAGGAAATACCTGCACTCCCTCTTTCCTTTTTACCTTCATGTACACAAATTGTCTTTCAAAGTTTGTTTGCATAGTACTCATAAGAAAAATATATCTTTTAATGGTTACTATACTTGTTTATTGCAAATGAAAGTTCTGTTGACCTTATTTTCAAGTATAAATTATTTAGTAACTGCATTACTTTAATAACATTGAATAAGTATTTTGATATAAGAAATCAGGATTTCTTGTGGTTCTTGTTTCTTATGAAATATTTTACATTCAGTATTTTGTTTATTTGTCAAGCTGGTAATACATATTTTTGTTTCAAGCTATCCTAAAAACAACAGGGGAGATTGGAATTTTAAAATTGTTTAAAATTTAAGTAGGATTTTAAACAAAGTAAATAATTACTGATATAATAAATTTCAATGAAAATTAGTTTAGAAATCAATAACTCACTTGCCGAACTATGAAACTCAACTATATTTGGTATTTAATGAATAAAACTGGCATGAGAAAAAGTTAAAATGAAAATAAAATTCACTGACCACAAAATGAATGGATTGACAGAATTAGAGCTTATATTTATTTGTGCTATAAAATCTAATTGATAGTGCTATAAATTAGTTCACTTTTGCTCATACTATTAAAATATCAGAAGAAGGGGTTTGAAACATTAATTTTCATAATACTGTGTTATTTCTAACATGGATCCTAAGATATCCAGCCTTTGCAAATATCTTCTTTGGCACAGTTCTCTTTTCACCAGCTCTTATTATTTAAACTAGAAAAGTACGTGAGAAACAAAGTATACAGAGAAAAGTAGAGAACTGCATTTAATTACATATTTACTCTTTGGTTAAATTAGAGGTCAGAATCTATTCCAGGGTTTGCAAACTCTGAAATCCATACTGCCATGTGGGCCCTGGTGTCTCAGTGGCAAAGCTGTGTTTTGTGGATTTTGAATTCTTAGCATCCACACTGGTCACTGTGCATGGGATGCCAGGAACACTTCATCTTCCTCTGAGTCATGACAGTAGTTATCAAATATATGCATAAGTTCATAGATATAATTCTAAAGCTTTAGAAGTTTATATGGGCTAAGATGGACTTGGGCATGTTTTTGGTAAATATCAAAGTTGTCATATCCATTCTTTTTCTTAAGGAAAATTCGTTTTCATTTAAAAGAGTTGTTGTATATACAGTCCAATCTAAATCATAAGAATATTTGTATATGTTTATTTCGAAATCTGATGATAATATATTTTAATGTATTCTAATTTTATCTCTGGTCAGCATAAAAAAGAAATAGGGAAATGTAGCTAATGCCAAAAATAAGTGAAACTTTAAAAAATGATTAATTTGAATTAAACTGAATGGTTTTGTTATGATAGTTTGTAGAAGGATCTTTTTTTTTTTTCTTTTGAGACAGGATCTCACTTTGTAGTTCAGGCTGGCCCTGAGCTCGCTATGTAGCCCAGGCAAGCCTCGAACTCAGCAATCCTCCTGTCTCTGCCTCCCGAGTGCTGGGATTACAGGCGTGAGCCACCATGCCTGGCTGGGATCATTTTTCAAATTAACTAATTTATAGACTTTTTTTGGCAAAATAAAAAAATTATATAACAGTTTTCTGTTAAAATCATCTGATCTTTAACATAACTCTTACGTATAGGATTTATAAACATTAAGGTATGTTACAATTTCTTACCTGAAATTATGAATTGTTAATACTGTTGTATCATTGTCAAATGAAAAAAATAACCTTTTTTTTGAAGAATGTGAATGTGTCAAGAAACCTCAGTGTATAACAAGACTGTTAAAAAAATCCTAATATTAATTTTGTGAGGATTCCAACTTTATGACTGAACTAAGCCATCAAGATTAATCAGCATGCTTCGAGACTAATGAAGAAAAATTGGCAATTTTCTAGCTTTTTCCTGGAACTATGCAGCTCATATAGACCAATATGATTTGATAGATGAGAAATCAACAGAATCAGTAATACAAATATCATATAATAGTAATGTTATAGAAATAGAGTTGGGTTCATTTGAAATGGAGAAATCTAGGTAATTGAAAGAAATGTAAAGATTGCTAAAAATGTAAATTTTGTATAACAAATTTATTCATGTAATTTACTTAAAATATCCTTTCATAACTAATTATATATTCCTGTATGTATAAACACATGTGTAAATATACATATTTGTATAGACAAGTGCATATATTTACATGCATCTAGATACACATATTTACTTATATATGAATACAAAAATACAGACTTACTACTTATTCTAACTTCATTAGTTTTTTAATCAGCTTGATTTCTCCAAATCTTTGTGGGATTTATGGGAAAAATTATAAAACATATTCATGTAAGAGTTTCTCTCACTCTCGATCTTTATTTATTATTTTATATGTATTTCCCATCAAGTTTCACAAAGTCTTTGAGTTTTTCATTGATTATCAAATGTGGCTTGTTTTTTTTTTTTT
>PVIC010037452.1:0-18083 GCA_004025085.1 Thryonomys swinderianus | reverse complement strand
AGGGGTATAGCAGGGTCAAATGGGACCCGTAGTCCTAGTTTTCTGAGAAATCTCCACACGGATCTCCACAATGGTTGCACAAGTCTGCAATCCCACCAACAGTGTAGAAGGGTTCCTTTCTCCCCACAGCCACGCCAGCATTTATCGTTGGTTGACTTTGTGATCGCAGCCATTCTTTGTGGAGTGAGGTGGAATCTCACACCATAATATTCTTAAGAGTATGCCTTTTCTTTGGCTGGACATAGCAAGAGCATACTTTTTATTTTACTTTATAAGACACTCAAGAAAATTGCACTTCTGTCTGGCAAATAGCAAGAACAATGGAATGTGTGTTTGACATAAGAGGAAGATTTTTAATCAGGATTAAGACAATATATATTTTACTGTGATGAGTTTTTGAATATAAATATTTAGTGTACTTTGTTTTTACAAACTGTAGACCATGTAGTTCCTTGACATTTCAAAAGAGAAATTCTACGGAGCCAAGATCAGGTATTTGAAAGAATTCACTATAAAAGTAAAGGGATTAATCAATGTAATACAAAATGGTTAACAGGGGAATTTTACTTCCATACTCTAATAATAAATATTTCTCTATACATTTATTAAAACCTGTATAATGCACAAAATAAAGTTAAGCCTTTTTGTATCATATAGATGTTAATTAATAGCAATGTATCAAGCTGATCAATATTGGCTCATCAAGTTACAACTAGTTATCACAATGATGTAATATGCTGAGAAGAAACTTTGGAAAGTGTGGATGAGGGAATATATAGTAAATATCTGTGCATTACACAATTGCCACTGCAAACAATAATGTGTGCTGGGACGAGGCTGTGGCTCAGAGGTCCAACATCTGTATGGCATGTGTAAGGTCCTGAGTGCAATCCCCATACTGGAAAAAAAAAGTTCACAAAACCTACATGAATCCTAGAATTAAAATGCAAACCAAATAGATGAGATAGGGCATGTTCAGGATGGTGTGCCACTGACTGAAACCAAAGAAAGTAAGTTCTAATTTTTGCTAGGCAAAGAGAGTCACATCACACGTAGAAACAAGTTTGCCTTTTCCAGATAAATATGGAATTAAAATCATATAAATAAAAATGTGGCAGTTCTAAAACTGCTTAAGTCTAAGTAGTACATTTTACAATAATAAACAGTCAGTGAAGTTTGTTATTTGAGTTTTTAGTGATATAGTGAAAATTCTTTCATATCAGAGCAGGTATTCTACTACAAAATATTTAGAATACCAGAAATGAGAAGTACCACAAGACTAATACTATTGCTTGTGATTTAGTTTCATTGTCTCAAACTTGAGGAATGCAAAAAGTCACTCCATAAATAAATAAAACTTCTCCCAAAACATGACACCATAAAGCACTACATATAAGGAAATCAAGCATTCTTCATTTGCATATATGGATGGGATAAAGAAGATAATACTACTAATAAAGAAAAAATATATGAAAAGTGACTAGGGAAAGGACTAACTGCAAAGCAAAGAACATAAAATTGAAGTTGATTATATCTCCGTCTTTTATTAGAATTGGAAGAGGAAGTAGCAAATAACAACTAAATGGCAGGTAAAAATAGAAAGGTTCCAGGAATGTTTTAAGTGCAGTGGCCTTTCTGGAGGGTATTGTTAACAGCATATGCTTGGCTGTGCTAAAGACACTGAGTTACAATTACTATTAGTGTACATCCAAGTTGATTTTGTTAAGCAGGGAGAAAAGATTACAGTGAAAGAGTTATCAGGGCATTGAATGATACATACAGTTAGATTTAATTAGGGCAAAGTGATAAGTGATAGTTTTAGCACAAGAATTAACACAGATGGTTGAAAAAGACAAATTTAGTTCTTCAATCTGGAAAATGTCACGCTTAGCATAGATAATAAAGTCCTGGAACATAAAGAATGAAATAAAGGCCCTACTTGAAATGGCAAATGATTCTAGGAAGGAAAGCATGCACACACTATACTTAGAATTTCTAAATAGATAATGAGTGTATTAGGTTAAATCAGATTTCTTACTATAGTAAATTAATGAGTCCAAAAATGGAAAAGCTCTAGTAGGATAATGAATGTTAAGCTAAAATTTTTATATTTTCTGCTTGCGGTGAATACTGTACAATATATTGAAACTAGATCAAATTTTGTATCAACATTATTAAACATTGCCTCACAGAGGTGTGGCTATCATTTAATCCACCAAGTGTGACGGATTAACAAAAACTTCTTAATGGCTGAGATGCAGAAGTAAAATGTAAGCAGTTGTCTTAAAGTTGACCCCTCACAACGATCAGAGTCCAGGCCCGTACAAGAAAACTGGTAAAAGAGTGTCATTTGTCATGCAATCAGTCAGAATTCCATCTCCATACTCATTATGGAATATTGTCCTGTCATTTCTGTACCATCTGCTGTCATTTTATTTTTCCACCAAGAATTCTTGTGTTGGAAACAATCCCCGCTTCAAATGTTGATGCTATATGGAGGTGGAGCATGGGGAGACGAGAGAGATCCGGAGAGCAGGTCCCGTGTTCTCGGTCCCACACAATGCGAAGGGCTCAGCCACGTGATGGTGGAGAAGAAGCGCTCACATCAGGGCCTCAGGACACTCGGGCTTCCCAGCATTCAGAACTAAATCTTTTTTTTTTTTCTTTATAACATAGCCAATCTTGGGGGTATGCTATAACATATAAAACAGACCAACAATGTAATTTATTATTTTTCCCCTAGTAGAATTTTAAATTGGTAGCCATCATATAGAAAGGACTGAACTAATAAATTTCTTATACTGCGTTGACTCACTTGGTAAATATTGAGTTTAAGTGTAAGTTTTCCACCAACAACTAACAACAAGTTCCCACTTCTTACCCCAGAGCTATAGAGTTATGGCTATTCACATTAACATATCCAATCCTTCTAAGTAACACAAACAAAATATCCCAAAGTCACCAAACTTTCTAAGTTACGTAGACTTCATTTTCTTTTAGGGAATAAACAAACACATCAGTAGAACAAAAACAATTTCATAATTATAGCTGAGAAGAAAAATAATGTCAATTTACATTTTCATCTACAGGTAACCTTCTCTACTGAGCTTCCATATGAATGTATTAATCTCCAAAAAAAATGATTTAGTTACAGTCTAGACCTCATGTTTGGTCTTGGAAAATATATTCAGTAACATGAAAATGATGAAAAGTTTTAAAAATTGTTGGTAATTTAAACTTATCACAGGGTTAAAGTGATTAATTAAAATGATTTTTTAAAAATCATAATCCTTTAAAAATAGTAAAAGCTACAAAAGTGTAAAAAAGAGAATATATAGTAAATCTATTTTTGAGGATATAAACTAATTTCAGTTGCACATAACAATGATAATTTTTCAAAGCCAGAGTATAATAGTGTGATATTTAAGGATTCCACATGAGGAATATACCCAGTTGTGAAGACTTAAAGAGAATTAATTCTATGTAAATGAAATTAAGAAAAAGGACAAATAGATAGAAATCTGAGTTGAAGATATTCTTCTCAATTCGTGAAAAATAGCTTTTAGTGTCATACTATTTTATAATATCAAATGATAACAAAAATAGGCAAAGAATTAAATATTTTCAAGTCTTTGCTAAGATTAAGAGACGTACAAAGCATTTATTTCACCTTCATTATTCTAACCTTTTAGTTATGTATTCAGAAAAAATATATGTAGCAACTAGAGAATGTATTGAATTTATTATATTTTCCCATATCCAGAAATTCAAACAACAAATCACAGTCTTGAGATGTTTCCATTTTGTGAGAGGACATGAAAAGGATAAATTGCATAAAAAAGAGGGGGTTTTAACAATGAAAAGAAAATGAACTGAAATTTAATGCATTTTATATTAAAAACCACTTAAAACACTGTGGTCTAAAACTTTGTTTCACATAGCACATACGCAAAGGATGATATCGATGGGCTCACTAATGTAAAATCTGCGGTCGGTTTCCAGCTGTGCCATACCAGGTTCACACCTGTTTCCGCATGGATGTTGAGGGGTAAAAGGCTCAGCACCCCTGCGCCCTATTGATGCTTCACCTATGCACAGTGCATGATTCACACCAGCTTTCAAGTTCTGACCTTGGGAGTCCTCAGCGGGTAGGAGATTTATTAGACTTGTCCTCTAGAAGTGTTTTTCCTATTGAAACTGAATACATTAAAATTCACAGATAAACATCCAAAACTAACAATAATATTGATGAGAAAAAAGTAATGACAATAGCCGGGCGTGGTGGCTCACGCCTGTAATCCCAGCACTCGGGAGGCAGAGTCAGGAGGATGGCTGAGTTCGAGGCTTGCCTGGGCTACATAGCGAGCTCAGAGCCAGCCGGAACTACAAAGCGAGACCCTGTCTCAAAAAAAAAAAAAAGTAATGACAATATCAGTGAGAAAGATGATGGTGGTCGGAGATGAATTTATGGAAAACGCAGTGGATCAGAGAAGAGAATTTCATGTAAAGAATACAGACTGCCTAGACTAATTCAAAATCTGAGATAGTAATAGGTTGTATGACTGTGGTTAGAAAATAATCACTTAGTAAAGCTATGACTCAGTGTAAGGAATTAAGATACTGTGTAATTTACTATAACAAGCTGAAGAGAAGTCATCTAAAATATGTGACAATAATTTGAAACTTTTATGAAATAGTTTCTATATTTGGAGAGAATACAGTGAACACTGTGCATTTTTTCAGTATTAAGTTCCATAAATTTCTCCCTAAACTAATTAAAAGAATGAGCAGAATCTGTATTAAACATGTTATTAAATCAAATAAACCACGTGACATCATCACAAAGAGAACCTTGCACCAGAGTCAGAAGGTTGCAGTAGCAGCCATTTCTAAATCTGGCAGCAACTCAGATCAGAGCACTCTAAGAGCTGGTAAAATTAAAACCTTCTTTATTTTATCTATTATTTTAAAAAATTTATTAGTATATTTTCATTTCCAATTGCGTTGTCTTTTTTATTTGATTGCCTAAGACTTTTCCTACTATGTTCACTCTTCTAAAGAACAAACTCTTCAGTTCATTAGTACTTTGTTTTTTTTGTTTTTTTTTTTTGAGATGGGGTCTTGCTTTGTAGTTCAGGCTGGCCCTGACCTCACTATGTAGCCCAGGCAAGCCTTGAACTCAGCAATCCTCCCGTCTCTGCCTCTGAGTGCTGGGATTACAGGCGTGAGCCACCACGCCCGGTTGTGGTATGTGGTATTGATTGCTGGTGGGCGTGAGTCTCCACGCTCAGCATTCTATGTGGTTACCGGGATCTAACTCAGGACCCTGCCCTTGCGAGGCAGGCGCCAGAACCTCTGAGCTAAATCTCTGGCCCAGTCCTCTTTATTGTTTTATTGGTCTTATTTTTATTGATAGAAATTGATAGAAATTTTTATTGATAGACTTATATAATTTCCTCTTTATACTAGATTTAGGTTTGGATTTGTTCTTCCAGATCTTATGGTGCACATTTATTTGGAGTCACTCTGTGATGGAGGGATTCAGAGTCATAAATTGCTCACTCAAGACTGTTGTGTTAACTAAATTCTGGTGTATTCTACTGACAGTATCATTTATTCTATAAACTGTCCAATATCTTCTTTTATTTCTTCTGTGACATATTCTTTATTGAAGAGTTTAGTTTTCCTATATTTGTATAATTTCTGGGTGTTTTTCATTAACTTATAACTTCATTGTGCTATTACCTGACACTATTCATGGTAAATGTCAATTCTTGTACGTTTACCTAAACTTGATTTATTTGCTACTGTATAGGATGCTTTGGATAAAGATTCACATCCTGCTGAAAAGAATGTGTATTTTGTTTTTGTGTGGAATACTCTGCAGATAATTCTTCAGTCCATTTCTGAAAGCTTTTGTTCAAGATATTTACTGATTTTTGTGTGCTCGATCTGTCTTTCTGTGTCAGTGAAATATTAAATACTGCATTATAATTGTGTTTATGTTTAACTAGTATTTTATGGCCATTAATACTTGTAGTAGTAGTACTTGAAAGCAGTAGCAGTTGAAAGAAAAATAACATTTGAAAAATTAATGGTCTACAAGAATGAAAAAAGAATGTGAAATAGAATGTTATATTGACAAGTAAAAGGAAAGTAACAGTTTTAGAAAACAAGCAGGAAAGAACAAGGAAAAGGGGGGAAAGATAACCAGAATAATATAAAAAATAAAAAAAAATAGAAACAAAAAGGAAACATTGAAAGGGAAATATATAGGTAGAGAAAAGTTAGTGTGTTATTAGGTAGGGTGACTACAGATTAAAATAGACACTGCATAAGTCTAACCACTTAGTTCACCCCGAGTCTCACTCCAGGAGGGTAACGTTTATGCCCTGACTCCACTCAGCTCGGCGCAGACATGTCAGTTCAACCCGCTGATTCTTCTTTGCACAAGATGCACACCACATCTGTTTCATATCAACTTTTTGCATACTTTTAAAATTTAGAACATTTTTTTCATCTTTGGTGTTTGTTTGTAGTGAAAACTAATAAGCCCTGGTTATTTTATGTAGTGAGGTTTATTCTGTTATGATTATTTTATGTATTCATGTTATGAAAAATAATTCTTAATTTTGTGCTATGATCCATGCAAACTTTTCTCATAAGTGCATTAGATATAATTTTTAAACTCTTCCAGAACCAATGAATTTTTTTTTTAATACACAAAAGACACATTTGGGACTATAAAACTGAAACAAAGGAAGTGCTAAAAGATCTGCAAAAGGTAAAAAAAATGAAAAAAGGCAAAAATATTAGCACATCAGAGAAGAACAATTTTATGTTATGAAATGGAAACAGAAAAGAGACATCATTGTCAACTATTCATAAGACAGAAATTATAGAATTTAAAATAAAAACTAAATGAATTCCAAAAGTAGTTAATGATTATAATAATTCTATATGTGGTATTGACAGACCTGACCAATATCTAACAAGCTCTCCAGTAATCAAAAGAGAAAAAAATAATTATAATATATTTATATACCTTCTGGGCCAAACAATATGAAATTCATTTGCTAGTTACTCAAAACAGGAGACTTGAAAACATCATTTACAATGGAGATTAAGTTTAATAGACCAAATAATTGAAATGTATTGGATAGTGAAATGCCAACCAGGATATTGTCATCAATTTCATCACCATTTTGTAAGATTTTTCATTAAAATTATACCATCAACAGAATAAAGTGGGATGGGCAACATGACAGTGTAAAGTGTGTTATTCAAAGAAAGGGCATTAATGCAAAATGAATTCAAAGAGATGAGATACTATTCTTCAAATTCTAACATTGTATTGTATATTGAATGTTTTAAGATATACCATTTACAGAAAAGTCACTGAATAAATTTGATAATATTATTGCTTTTATATTTTCTATAATATTACCTGTAAAAATAAAAGTATGCAGTATCCCGTGATCCTGTATTTAAATAATTGCCCTGGTGACTTGTTCAAAGGTTAAAAAACCCAAGTGTGGGGAACATGTCTATAGCTCCAGCACTCAGGAGCTGAGACAGGAAGATCATCATTAGTTCAAAGGCAGCCTGGGTAACTCAGTCAGATCAAGGCCAAAATGAGCTACATATCTATACCCTGTCTTGAAAAAAACAGAACAGAGCTAAACTCAACAAATATTGATTCATTTATTTATTTTAAAAAGTTAGAAAAATTATTTATATTTCATTACAAAGAAATGATATTTTTTAAGGTTTTATACATGTTTCACAGAATTTAAACATTATATATTGCAATGGTGCCTCAATTCATGAACTTAATTTGTTCAACAATTCTGAAAACGATGGCTTCATTTGTGTTTATGTGGGAAAGATGGTCATGGTGCTGTTTACCACCTGATGCAGAGTTTGGAAACAATAACAAAATTTTGCCAACAGCTGCTGTTTGTGAACCAAACCGTTTGAAAACAAAAGCATTATTGAACCAAGGTAGCATTGTATTTACAATCATGATGGGCCAGACATTTAGCTCAGTGGTTCCTGCTGCCTGCCTAGCAAACACAAGGTCCCTGGTTCAATCCTGATAACCACATACAATGATATGATATTGGGTGTGGTGACTCACGCCACCAGCAATCAGTACCACACCCCACAATGCTGGGCGTGGTGGCTCACACCTGTAATCCCAGCACTTGGGAGGTAGAAGCAGGAGGATTGCTGAGTTCCAAGCTTTCCTGAGCTACAGTGTGAGCTCAGGACCAGTCTGAACTATAAAACAAGACCTGGTCTCAAAAAAAAAAAAAACATGAAAGTATTACACTATACCTCATTCATATTTCACTTTTTATATACAAACTTCAGAGGACTGTCACAATGATTATGCCCAAAGCAGGCTGTAAAGAGTCATCCACATACCTGGCTTGCTTTGAGCAGTGAGTCTGGCTGAAGCCTATGTGCTGAGGTCAGAATAACTTGCACCCTAATTCCATTCCCAATACGAACTTTCTAATTAGAAGGTTAATGTTCAACTACCACTATATATTTTGTCCATTCGGTTCCTCGTTTGAGAATGCTTAGTCTTGTCCTTTACAACCCTTGTTTACATTAATTTCCATAGAAACCACACATAACTTAGTTTTACCCCAATCATTTGACAATTGAAATCATGACCTGGGCGAGCCAGGGCCTTTGCTGGCTGCGCTGGCCGCGGTCACCCTGGCATGCTGCCTTCGCTCTCTTAGTTCCGCCCCCGCGTGTGTCTTCTCAGCCCTGTGTCATACACTGGGCAGTGGGTACGGGAAACGAACTGCTGACATCTCCCACAATGAATCAATTCAAAATTATATATTACAAATATGAAAAAAAATTAAAGCAGTTATAATTTTAAGGAAAGGTTTTACAAATGAAAGAAAAGTATCATTTTGTTTTCTAAGAAGTGTAAGTCTTATGTGAGAAGAAGAAAATCTTTACTTATTTGATACATAGTTTTCAGAGTCTGTAGCACTCCCATATTTTCCAGGATTTAGTTCAGTGTTTCTGGGACCTGCCTCACAAGTAAAAGGTGGTAAGTTTGATCCTTGATACCAAAACAAAACAACATGGTCATATCTGTAACCACAGGCACATGAAACAGAGATTGAATAATTTGGGGGAATTACTGAAAATATCAATTACATGAGTGTACGATGAGAAGACTTAGCTATGAAGCTTCTGTCTTACTCTTTATTGTAATTGCCCACTAAATCTTGAAGATTCTGTGTGAACTATTGGGAGTCATAAATTATCTTGATTTCTATTGTCTGGCTTCATATGTCTTCAGAAAAGTGAGAGGAAGTTCTGTTCATCTTTGTTAAATAAGTCACCTGTGACCTTAACATAGTAATGTCATTTTATTAGACATTACTAGAATGGATTATACTATATAGCATTATTTCAAATTTCTATAAAAGTTAAACTACATACAAAAATTAAGAAATATGTATTTTAAAAGGGAACACCTTTTAAAAACAATGATTTCAAATTCTGGAAAATGAAGGTATTTTACATGTTTAAACCCTTTAAACATATAATTAATAAAAAGGTGAATACTTGGAAAAAAATTCAATTGAAATTAGTTTGAGATTTTCTTACCAGAAGTATCCATTCACTTTTTAGATTAAAAATAAATATGATACAGAAAGAAAATAAAAGAGCATGTATAAGGGGGGAGGAGGGGGGAGTGGGTAGGGATATGGGTAAAAATGAGAATTAACTTGTGGCATATACTGGTACAAATTTCCCAGTGTTATATGTGATTTTGAGATGTATATAAATTGTACCAATAAAGAATTCAATTTAAAAAAATAGTTTTGGATTAATTTTCTAGATGGCCTGAAAGCTGTTAGATGAAAATTTTCAATGCAAAATGTAATTTCCTTTTGATTACTTCAAAATGCATGACAACACATATTTAAAATTCTTTAAAAGTACCACTTTTAAAGGCCAGAGATTTAAATCAGTGGTTCCTGTTCGTGTCTCGCAAGTGCAAGGTCCTGAGTTCGACCCCCGGTAACCAGATACAATGTTGGGTGTGGTGACTCACGTCCACCAGCAATCAATACCACATACCACAGTGCCGGGCGTGGTGGCTCATGCCTGTAATCCCAGCACTAAGGAGGCAGAGACAGGAGGATCTCTGAGTTCAAGGCTTGCCCTGGGCTACATAGTGAGCCCACAGCCAGCCTGAACTACAAAGCGAGAGCTTGTCTCAAAAAAAAAAAAAAAAAAAGTACTACTTTTAAGTGTCTATCATACACATTTTTGTACCCTTATTTTTTGTTATATAGCTAACTTTATATTGACACCAAATCAATCCTCTCACCTTAGCTACAATAAGTTCTTGTTTTGAACCAGAGCTTGGAGAAATCCTGGTGTTTTTTTTATTATTATTTTTCCAATTAACCTTGTATCAAGAAATCTGGTAAAAGCTAAATAAGGTTTGTGAATGTAATGGGATAAAGTGTCATGACAGCAGCATACAAATATAGTTTACATTGTTAGAAACCAATTGTGATGATTTGTATGTCAAAGCCGTGTGGTAAGCAGTCCAATGTTAAAGCACTAATAGGGTGGGAGGCAGGGCAATCGTGTCTTGTGTTCCTTTATAGAATGAATCACTGTTCCACATTGAATCTTTGTGATGCAGTGTGAGGGATGCTGACACAATCAATAATTCCCTCTTGGAAAAAAAAAGTGTTCAAAGATTTGATGTGAATAACATTATCCTATTTTCTCAAAAGCTCTTTCCAACATCAAGTATTACAGCTTCAGACAAGGAATCCAACTGAGCTGTGGCATAAGAAAATATTAAAAGGATTCAGTGAATCAGCAGGAAGCACAAAGAAAAAGCATACTTTTTTAGCAACCAGCTTGATTAAATTTAATGATCTAAGGTAAAATTAAGATAACTAACTTACTATCAATGCTTCTCTAAGACTGTCCATTTCCATTTGTCTGAAGTGAAGAAGGAACACTAAATTTCTGTGAAACTCATATTCTCAAATATTTTATGTACTTAAGAATTTTTATTTTCAATTGTCTTCTAAGGCACCAGCCAAGGAAGGGTAATGATACCTTTATATGCTATTAGCAGAAAGTCCCTGTAACTAATCCCAATGCTCATCTTCTACAACATTTAGGGGAGTTTTGCTTTACTTCTCATTTTCATGGAAATAATCAAGAAGAAGTATCTTTAATTTTATAACTTTTAAGTATATTCAGGGATTTTTTCTGGTCACTATGTAGGAAAAATAAGGAAATGTTATTTTAAGATTAAAAATCCTCACATTTTCATCCTTTGGTAGAAAAGATACATATGGTTATGTGTAAATAGAAAACAGTTTATGTCTTACATAATAATTATACACTAAAGTTTCATCTATATTTCTGCTATATATGCCTTATAATTCTACACCTAATGGCATTGCTTTCTTTCTTATATATATTATGATACATATGAAAAGAAGTTGGACAAAGAGCAATTGATACCAAGCCAAAAAATTTTGGCAGCATCTATATTCGTACTGATAACCCCATTAACTGAGCCACTGCTTTTGATAATTATGAAGATATTGCCCTGAAAATCCAGCCAACACTTGAAACAGAAGATGAGCTCTAGTCTCTGGGATAATAAGGAAACTAAATTTCATCACTGGAAGTGACCCAATTATATTTCACTATAAATAACATTTTTTTTAGAGCAACACCTGGTAGCAATACAGATATTATCTAGCCTTTTTTTTCCAAGTTAGTCCTTTCTATTTTTTCAAAAGAAAAGATTAATTTTTTTCCCATGTGATTGCCAGACCAAATGGTGTTTAGTTGGTATTCAATGTAACTTGAAAATAGATTGAATGTTCACAATTAAAAAACTAGAATGAGATGATGTCCATGGGCTACTAAACATGGAGCTTGATTGTACATTACCAAATTCATATATTTACTCTTCCAAGTTATAAGCAAATATATAATCCAAATTTGCAATTACAGACTTTTCATTCTGTATTGACTTTAAAAGTAGTCTCTTTTTGCAAATAGTTATATTTTTAAGAGCATAGGCTACATTTTTTAATTAAACATGACACTCAAATGTCTAAATACCATATCATTTCTTTAGTGTGAGAAACGGAAAATGTAACTGAGGTCCAAAATGTATGATGAGTATTGTGAAATAGGAAAAAAAAATGCTCAAAGGGGAAGGGAAGCTAAGAGAGTCAGAGGAAAGCAAAGAGGGAAAAGAACACATTTGAAAGGAAAAGGAAAATGTGGAAATAAAGCTGATGTATGTAGGGGATAGAGAGGTTGAAGGAGAGGTTGGAAATGGGAAAAAATGAGAATCAAAATATATCATTTAAAGGGACAAATTATCAGTAATAAATGTGACCATAATATATACTTAAAATGTACCAATAAATTCAATTTAAAAAAAGTTTCCAAAAGGTTCAAATTTTAGACATATATACTAATTGTTTAATGAGAGCCAAGTATAACCTAAATATAAGGTTCACAAATGATAATCAATATCAGTTTATGTTCTTTCTAATAATATCTAGATCATAATGAACATGTAGCTTTAATTTCTTCAAAGTGATCATTTAATAGTTATAAAATAGAATTTGGTCTTCAAAAATTTGTAAAAATGACTATAACTATGGGAGAAAAATTTCAACTAAGAAATAGCTGCATAAAATTAGAAATGTTAAAGAAGTAAATGTAAGCCGGGCATAGTGGCTCATGCCTGTGATCCCAGCCTTTGAGAGGAAGGGGCAGAGGCAGGAGGATTGCTGATTTTGAGGCTTACCTGGGCTACATAGTGAGCTCAAGGCCAGCCTGAACTACAAACTGACACCCTGCCTCAATAATTCAATAAATAAACTATGAATGGTTCTATAACAAAAAGAAAAAAAAGATATGCCAATCTATCTTTCAGATCTAGAAAGATGGAAAAATATTATACAAACTTTATATATGAGAGCTTTCTCCACTCTTAGCACAGGTGTTCCTATCCAGTCCCTTGTGGTGGTAACTTTTTCACTTCTGGCTGAGGAAATTAGTTCTTCATGGAATCAGTAATCATCTTCCTGATGGAGAAACAGAGCAAAAAATAATCCTATTTTTATATGCATTTTTGCCTCTGTTCATAATCCAGACTCATATCTAAGAGATCTCCTAAGGGTGAGGTATACAGTGTGACTCATGAAGCGATTCATTACATACCCAAATACCTGAGTTATCTTTTTGTTTTGTTTTGTTTTTTGCTTTAATTCTTGAAAGTACCTTTTTGAGAATACATATAACAATTGATTTTAAGGGTGTGGGATTATGGTAGAAGGAATATAAACGTGCATGAGGTTGAACACTTTTATATTAAGCAGTGATTCTGCCATCCCTCTTCTCTGTTTTTCAGACAGTGGGAAACAGAGTCACGCAAGTGGAAACTTCAATGCCAAGAGTATAATTCGATACTTGAGTGAGACAGGCAAGAGTTGCTCACCAAAGACAATCTGAGTACTTACCAAAGTGGACTAATGGAAAAGGAATTATTGGAATGTTGATTTGAGTAGATCTGTAGTATGGATTAATTAATCATGGTGTTCCACAAAATGAAATAGGTAGGGAGTTTACTACATTTTTAGAGTATTAGATAGAAAAATTTCAGGGAAAAAAAAACAAAACTGTATCTCAAATAACAACAACCAAGAGTCAAATTCCTTCAAATAACTTCCAAATGAGCTGGTTTATTGACTTGGTTGAAGTTCGGTAACTGGAGGTATGGGTTAGAAGACTATAACTTGTCACTAATCCACCCCTCATTTTTCTATTTCCAGGGTGGCATAATGTGAGCAGCATTTCTTTGCCACGCCTTTCACTATATTAGTCTGCCTTGAAGGTAACTAACCACAGACTTTATCTTCTGAAACCAGTGGACCAAACTAAACTTCCTCTTTATTAAATTGGAGGTACTGGGTATTGTGTCCCAGTGGTAGCAAAGTGACTAAGACATAAACTGATACCTAAGGAGCGGTTTCCTTGCTATGATTTAAAGCGACTCTTCTGGCCACTTCTCAGGAGTTTGAGAAGTTTTAGAAATGCTGCTTGAGGAACATGGGAATGTCAGGGTAAACAGGAGCTGGTGGATGATGCTGGTGGGATCTTTCAAAGACCAGAATTATGATGGCAACATAGACAGTAAAAGGCAAGCTCATGATTCATCATAAGTGATGATTTTGTTGGAAACTAGAGCAGAAGAAACCACGCATATCTCATTCTGACAAATAATTTGGGTCTGCTTTGTCAAAGTCCTATGATATTATATGTTGATATTGACTAATTAATCTGGCAGAAGAATTTTTGAAGGAGCCCAACCCTCAGTTTTTGATATTAGCCAAGCCTAGAACACGAACCAGTAGAAAAGAGAAGAGATGAACTATTAAAAATTTGAAGTTCGTTCAGAGAGAAAGTGCTTAAACAAATTTGGGGCACAGGAGAAAACATTGGCTAAAATGATTTGCATTAAAAATAAGCCTAGTATCACCGGGCGTGGTGGCTCACGCCTGTCATCCCAGCACTCGGGAGGCAGAGGCAGGAGGATTGCTGAGTTCCAGGCTTGACTGGGCTACAGAGTGAGCTCAGGGCCAGCCTGAACTACAAAGCGAGACCCTGTCCCAAAAAAATAAATAAGCCTAGTATCCAGAAGGTAGAAAATGTGGCTTTAAAGCATCTCAGCGATCAGCAAGAGTCCGCTGTCAGGCTTAAAAGAGCAAAAAATGTAAACCTTACATTTGACAAAAGAGCCCTTGAGTTCTCCACCTTAAGAAGGTCACTTAGGGGATTGGTTCCCCAGAATCTGCTTCATCCCCGTCTGGACTCACTAGTGACAGCAGCCATTGTCCAAAGTCTCTGACTATTGCTTAAGCTCACATCAGATCTCGCCATTATCCTGCGGGGTATATTGCAGAGGAATGTAGACTGTAAGCCTTGTGCTATCACTGAAGCTTCCAGTCAGTTTTCAGAAGAAGCCCTGAGAGGCCAGGAAGGGGCTCTGAGAATGGAGTATCTAGAGCAGACCCGCTGAAGCAGGATTGCACTGGAAACCACCTGCACCTGGAGATGCTGAGAATGGGGTTTGTTCACCAAGAAAAAAGGTGGCAGTAAATACCAGCCCAAGGGAGGGACCTTGTGAACTGCAACAGGCAAGGCCTGAGAGCTGGGGCAGCTCGTGGTGGGGTTGCCTAGACCCAGGATTACTGGGGGCATCATCTTCTCCCTGAGCTTCCTGGCTATAATGAAGTGAGCGACTTTCCTGTGGCACATCGTCCTTTCAGGCCTGCCTTGAGCCAGCCAACCATGGATGGATTCCTCTGAAGACCATGAGGTAAAGAATACTATTTTCCCTTTAAGGTATAGTTTTGGGGGTTTAGTTCCCGCACTGAAAAAGTGACAAAAATAATGATCATAAGCTTAAGGGAGGTAGTGACTCCAATTTGTTTCAGATATAGTTCCCTTGCTTAAGCAGATTAGCAAATTCTAGTACCTTGTAGACAGCTATTGATTCACCAAATCCACTGTTCTTCAGAAGTATGTATCATTCACACCAGAAGCGATGTACTTTCAGGTGGCGAGATCAGGAATAGTCCCTGACAGTCCTACATCAGGGTCATATCAACTTCTCAATCCTGAAACAAACAGTTTAGTTTGCAGAGACTTTTTGTCTTTCTTTTTCACAAGGTATAAGTGCAATGCCCAGATCGCGAGTCCCCCAAAGATCACGAAGACCGGACGGATGTAAAGTACACGGGGTCTTTTATTCAGCAAGCTCCGGAGCGAGGACCGGCAACTCTCCTCACGCAGGAAGAAGAAATCGGTGGCCCCAATCCGTTCAGGGGTCCAGTTTACAAAGGGAAAAACTGCAAACGGGGTTTACCAAGCCTTGGCATTCCATGATCGGGTAAAGGGCTAGGGGCATAGTTTTCTCAAGCTATTAGGGAGATGGGGCGTGGGCCAGACCACAAGGGGAAAATTTTTAACTACTTTGACACTTTTCTGGGAACCGTTATCTAACGCGCCTTTTTGTGGTTTCTCTAAGAACCAGGGGAGGGGGGGAGGTTGCTATGGGGACCTGAGTTTAGATGAGATGGAGGCTCAACACAAAACAGAGTCAGTTGGTCTCTACATAAGAGTGCTCCATGACACTGAGGTATGCGATATGCTCTACAGCGATGTGTTCTTGTTGAAGAGGTGAGGTTGAACTGCGACCAGTAATCAGGATATGTGAACTTGACTGGACTAGGAAATACCTAGTACATTAGTCAAGTGCAGTTCTGGATGTGTCTGTGGGACGTTCCCACAAATCATTTTCATATAGACCAGCGAATTAAAGGGAAAAGACCCATACTGGTAGTGGATGGCATGCTTTACAGATTTGAAACCTCAATGGAATTAAAAAGAAAAGAAGATATCTTTGAAGCACTCCAGTAGCTTAAGCATATTTGTCTTTTGCTGGCATTGATACCAAGCATCAGTCTCCATATTTTTCAGCCTTTGAGCACAGATTCATACCAGCAGATTTAAAGTGAGTTTGAGACATTTCACACTTGACTGGAGTTACATCCTTTATCCTTCTTGATTCGAAGCCTCAGTCTTTTGGACTGAGCAGCTAGCATATTCTCTGCCTCTGCACCAGATGGCCATTGTAGAGCCTTCAGACTGATGTGTAAGCCTGCCTAATAAATCCCATTGAGTAAGTGTATATTATTGATGCTGTGCCTCTGGAGAGCCTTCCCCAAAACACTGGTCCTCAGTGAGGTTTCCAGTCTCTGCCTTCACAGTCACACTTCAGTCTGCAAGAAAGGTAACAAATATTTACTACTGACTTCTTGAACAGTTTTCTGAGAATGGTACATCCGAAAGCTTTCTTCCACTTCTTTTTCCTATCTTTTTGCTCCAAGCTAGTAATTTTTACCCAATTATGAATACATGAAAGATTTTGAGTCTTTTCTGTACTTGTCAAAAAGATTCACTGCATTAGGCAAAAAGTTAGTCAACAAATATAAGTAATTCACTATCTATGTCTGGCATTTCCTAGGATGAATATGAAAACACAGTTAGAAATTTGCAGGTAAAAACAAGTTGTAAAACAAAAAAAAAAAACCCACAAGATTTGATAGAATAACAGTTATATCTTAATGTGATATACAACTTCAAGAAAATAATATGTACATAAGTAAATAAATGTAAAATTAGGCAAAGCTTTCAAAGCTATTAATGTATATAACAGGAACTTAGTGTAAATTTAATGCATCTGAGTTTTGTTTTAGTAATCAAAAATTAACCACAAACTAAACTTTCTTTGATAAATGTTTAACATGAAGAAAAATAGTGCCCACACTGCACATGGCTGTAGTCTTCTATAAGGCTAGTGGAGGAGGATCCCAAGATTGAGGCCAGCCTGAGAGATTTATCACAATCTATAAATATGTTCATTTATACATTCATTCATTCATTCATTCATTCATTTCCAGAGCTGCGTATGTCACTTAGGGATAGTGTACTTCTCTAACATACATGAATGTCTGGTTTCAATTCCCAAGACCTTCTTCTAAAAAGAATTTTTAAAAAGATGGGGCCACTCATCCATAATAATCAGGCCAAAAATGTGTATTGATTTCTGTCAGGCCACCAGTACTTAATACTAACTATGGTTTGCTCTAATCACATGATCCTGTTATATAGAAACAGGGAAATATTTTCCACTGGGTTAAATGTAAATATAAAACTAAATAGGTGATATAATATAGAATCATATAAAAGACAGAAGATATCACAGCATAATTTTGAAATAATATGTATAAAGAAATAATATTTTCATGTTAAAGTATTATGGACATGTGGTTTAATATATATGAACAGTCTAGGTGAAAGAAAATGCTTTTAGAGAATGTTTTGTTCCATACACCTTCAGTTTTTCTACAATGTTTCTGAAAGAAAAAAGTATTATACAGGGTTTAGAAAACTTCCCAACCTTTTATAAT
>PVIC010037451.1:0-18082 GCA_004025085.1 Thryonomys swinderianus | reverse complement strand
TTTTTTTTTTGCTTTTTTGGAGACAGGGTCTCGCTTTGTAGTTCAGGCTGGCCCTGAGCTCACTATGGTGCCCAGGCAAGCCGCCGCGAACTCAGCAATCCTCCCGTCTCTGCCTCCCGAGTGCTGGGATTACAGGCGTGAGCCACCACGCCCAGCATTATATGTGGT
Organism: Thryonomys swinderianus; assembly: GCA_004025085.1. NCBI lineage: Eukaryota > Metazoa > Chordata > Mammalia > Rodentia > Thryonomyidae > Thryonomys > Thryonomys swinderianus. The sequence continues at coordinate 17,914 of PVIC010037451.1, read as the reverse complement.
AACCGGGGATCGAACTCAGGTCCTTATGCTTGCAAGGCAGGCACCGGAACCACTGAGCTAACCCTCCGGCCCTAAGGTAAATATTTTTAAATTTTAAAAATTTTCAAGGAATTTATTACAATGTTGTCCCTATATTTTTTTCTTTCTGAAAATGCACCAAATTTTATATTCATAGGCCTTGTCACAGGAAAACAATTAGGCTTATTTGTCCTGGCAGTGGGGAGGCCTAGAAGTTGGGGTGTTGCTTTCACTTGGCCAAGAAGGAGCCCAGTGCAGTTGCCTCACACTGAAGCTCTTTCCTTCTTCTGTCCACTGCTGTTAGCCTCACAGCACTAAACTTGGTATGATGACTCTGGTGCTCAAGGCATAGTGATGGTTTATTGCACCAATCTTTTGTTCTTTTTTAAAAATAAAAATCACTTATAATTACGGAAGTTAGAAACATATGAGTAGTTTCCTTTACTTTACTGAAGGGAAATTGCATGATTTTAATTTTTTTCTGTTTGTTTCTTCATTGTTAGAGTTTATTTTTCTATGAATGGTACTCTGAGTAACATTTTGGTTATTCTTTTAATATTATGATACCCACTGTATTAACTGTTGTTATTCTCTAGTTATTTTGTTTTGTTTTTTAAAACTGAGTACTTTTTTCTATGTTTTCTTTTTATTATCTACTTATATCACACTAAAATTTATAATGAAATCTTTTTTCTGGGTTTTATTAGCATGCTAAAGCAAATATGGCTATGAGCATTACATGGTCTTTGTGTTCTTAGTTGAGAGGCAAGCCAGTCTCCTTTCACCTTGTGTACTCCCTTACTGAACTGAAGCACAGTACATTTTCATCAGTGGGTCAGTCTTCTCCTTTACTGTGATTGGAGGACTGGAGAAAAACCCCTGGAAACCCTCTGACAATGGCCAGGAAGACATGATCTTGGGTTGTTTCCATCCCAGGAACCCAGTCACAAAGACAAACAAGCACAATTACCTTCAGGCCGTAATATGGAATATTGATGTACTGAAGCCATGAGATGAGAGATGTACTGACTCCAAAAAATATCATAAACCAAAATATCTACAAAAAAACCCCAAAACAGAAGTTACAACAGATCCAGGAAATTCAGGAGGAATTCTAGAAAACTTTTTTGAGAACCTTACAACTTCAAACTGATACTATGCAATTTGCTCATGCAATATTGTTTGGTGAATAATGACAAGAAGAGAATAAGTCCAGACTCAACTGTTGTTTTATGTATCTTAGAGCCAAGTTTAATTGAATCTTTGGATGTGGAACTAATGAATATGCTGGGGCCACTCTATAGACTTTCCCATCTGTTCTCCCTAAAAACTGCGGCAGTTCTGGAACAGACCAGAACAACCTGAAGCATCAAATACCTCATTCTACTTTTTTACAAAAGTAATGTGTTATTTATAAAGGTTTGCACTTTATTTCTATAACCTGAGGTCAGAAGCAGGTTTAACAATAACCCAAAATCAAGAACTGATAAACACCGTAATGTGCTGAAATACAGCAGATAATATGGTCACTGCATCTATTTAAATATACCCAAAGGTAGTATCACAGTGGTGATGCCAGGAAGGGCTGCTCAAGATGAGCAAATGACACTTTGAGGTTAATTTAAAGTTGTCATAACTAGGACTGTCTCTAATGAGGCATGCAAAAAATATCAATGTTGTTGTTGAATGTGCATATATTTAGATTTCACCAAATGCTTAGTGTATAGAGAAGCAACTCTGAGTAAATACAGGTTGCATTTTTTTTTTTTTTTTTTTTACTGGGGATCAATCTCAGGACTTTGTGCTTATGAGGCAGGCACAGTGCCACTGAACTAAATCCCAGGCCTGATTAAATACAGTTTTATGACTGGTTCTAAAGCTGTACATAGCATCTGTGCATACTCATCTCTATAAGCATCACATAAATAAATAAAACATTTTTCTTTATTGTGATATATTTTCTTTAATGGATGACAAAGCATAGTACTGTGGATTTATGAATTTTCCATTATGTTTTAATTGTCTTGTATTAATGCATGTCAGTATCATATAATGATGGCTTTAGCATTGGAAAGTTGGTACATGTATTTAATATGTATTAATTTCAATATCATTATCTTCTGTCCCCCTTCCCCTCTGACTCTTACTCCATTCCAGAAGTATTACTCATGGTTCCTACTCTCTCCTTTAACTATGATTATTGATTTATGTATTATCTGATTTCTAGTTATATCTCACTGTATCTTGTAGGATGCTTGAGATTATTTCAGATGTATTTATTGATACTTTCTTTATGGTCTAAAATATGGTTTATTTTGAGAAGGTTCTGGAGCTTGTTGAAAAGACAGTGTATTCTCTCGATGTTGGATGAAATACTCTACATTCTGGTTAAGTCCATTTGATCTAAAGTGTATTTTATTTTGTATGTTTCATTGTTAATGGTTTTGTAGTTCATTTATTTCTGATAATGGCTTGATAAAGTCTGCCACTGTTATTGTTCTGGAGCTTCTGTCATTTCATGTTTCATAATGTCAGGTTTAGTAGTGTATATATTTAGGACATTGCTTCCTGGTGTGTTGTTTCCTTTACTGAAATGTAGCGGGTTTCTTCATCTATTCTGGCCAGTTTTAGTTTAATATCTGCCTTATCAGATATGAGTGTAGTTAACCCTGCTTACTTTTGAAGACCAACACATTGAAATTTTATTTCCTTACTTTCACTTTCAGTCTGTGAATGTCTTTACAGTTGAAGTGTAATTTTTGTAGGTCACATATGGATGGATCTTGTGTTTGAATCCAGTTTCACTGTCTTTCAATTAAAGAGTTATAGTCATCAACATTGAATGTTATTATTATAACCTGTGTATAAATTTTTGTCACTTTCTTGTCTATTTATTTATTTATTTATTTTTAAGTTGAATTTATTGGTACATTTTAAGTGTACATTATGGTCACGTTCATCATTGAGAATGTGTACCTGTACATTGACTCTTGTTTGTCCTGTGTTTGATTCTTTTCTATTACTTATTCTTTTATCATTACTCCCCTTGAGCTTTTTTCTTTCCTTTGTCTGTCAATTGCTGTCTTTTTAAAAATTTTTATCTTTATTGGAACATTGTATGTACACACCATGATCACACTCAATATTGGGAATTTGTGCCAGAATATGACACAATTTAAAAATTCTCATTTTTCCCATTCCCCTACCCACCCCACAACTCCCCACCCCCTAAATACATGAGCTTTGTTTACCTTTTTTATTACCAGCATAGTTTTTCTTTGCCTATCATTACTCACTCCTCCACCACATTTCCCTTTGAATATTTTGTTTCACAATATTCACCATACATTCTAGAACTCATTAACATCTTTAGTTTTTCATATCAGAGCAGTCTTCTTGATTTGATCTTAGGACTCCCTTAGTATTTCCAGTAATGCTAGCTTGGTAGACAAGAATTTGTCTAGTTCACATTTATTATGAAGGGTATTTATTTTTCCTTTGATTTTGAAGGATTCTTTTCAGGGTACATTAATCTGGGTTAGCAATTAATTTCTTTCAGGTCTGGAAAAATTTCACTCTGATTCCTCCAGTACTTTAAGGTCTCTTGTGAGAAATCTTCTGCTATTCTGATAGATTTGATATTTTAAGTGATTTGGTCCTTCTTACAACTTTTAATATTGCTTCTTTTTATGAACTTCTGGCATTTTGACTGGTGTGTTATGGAGAAGTTTTTTTCTGGTTGTGTCTGTGTGGTTCTAAATGCCTCCTTTACCTAGGTATTTATCTCATTTCCAAGTTTTGGGAAATTTTCTTCTGTAATTTTTTTAATCCATTGCCCTTTACTTAAAGACATTCTTTTAGGCCAATAGACTTTAAATGAATTCTTTTAGATTTATGCAGGAATTCTTGCACAGTTGGGTCAGTGTTGTTCATTTCTGTTTTCCCATCCTTATTGTGTGTTCTAGCACTTCTATCCTATTTTTGACACCAGATATTCCATCTTTTTATTTACTGACTACTTCCTAAATTTTCAATATTTTTAAAAAGCAAATTTATTGATGTTTTTAATTTCAGGATTTCTAAATGGTTCTTTTTTAGAACTTTTCTCTCTTCACTGAAATAGTCTTTTAGACCTTGTGTTGTCTTTTTAATTAGTTCAATTGTTTTTCTTACCTTCTTTGAACTCATTGGTCAATTCAGTAATTAATCCACTCATCTACTTATCTGTCTCTTTATTGATCTTATTGGCTGTTTTAATTATTAGTTTTTAGAATTCTTTGAAATTTCATCCACTTCATTATCTATGTGGTTAGTTTTTTGCGTATTTACACACGCATCTTGTTGCCTTGTTTTCTTATTTTTGTTCTGTCTCTGTGTTAAAGTTTGGAGTTCAATGTGTAAATGTATCTCTTCTGCTGTATTGCAGTGGTGGGGTGTTAGTAAGTGATTATGTCTTCCTTGTGAGCCCTGGATTACAGGTATGACTCTTCAGGAAAGTTTCTAATCATGCTTTTCTGGATGCTCCTAACACTGCTGTACAGAATCTGAATTTTTTGTAAAATAGATCTGGAGGTTCTTCATTAAATAGTATCCTCTCTAGTGATCTGAAAAGATGTAATGTGTTGCTGACAATGTACTGGGATCCAGGATGCTGGTTCTCTTGCATATCTAACAGCTCCTATGTGTGTGGTTGTTGCTATTGTCAAAGTTGCCTCCTCTCCTCCATGAAGTGGCACTGAGGGTTCATGAGCCCACAGTGGGGACAAAAATCTTATTCCTTAACTATCAATGCTTACACCTAGAATGAATGTGGAAAGAGTTTCACTGGTCGGTAAAAGTTTTTTTTCCAGTAGTTTTAAAGGAATATTTCCCAAAGTAGGAGAAGCATTCAAATGGACTCCACAATACATACTGTGGGCTTGTCATGAAACTTAATCCTCATCTGGAAAGGAGTAAATCCAACAACTTCTGTTGTGATTAACAACCAGAATTTCTCTAATACCAACATGAAAGATGATCAGTTAATCTGGAAATTTTATGGAACAATGCATTATTCTGTTCTTTCAGTTTCTTGTTTATGAAGGTTTCATAGTAAGTCACAAGAACTATTCTTTTCTTTTCTTTTTTTCTCTTTTTTTTTGAGACAGGGTCTCCCTTTGTAGTTCAGGCTGGCCCTGAGCTCACTATGGAGCCCAGGCAAGCCTTGAACTCAGCAATCCTCCTGCCTCTGCCTCCCGAGTGCTGGGATTACAGGCGTGAGTCACCATGCCCAGCACTGTATATGATAACTGAGGATTGAACTCAGGACCTTGTGCTTGTGAGGCAGGCGCTGGAACCACTGAGCTAAATCTCTCAGGCCCACAAGAACTGTTCTTTAAAAAGCTAATCAGTGTGCTCACTTTGGCAGCACATGCACTGAAAATTTCATCACTAAGGACATGTTACTAAATTATAGTGATTACATAAGAACAGAGGCACAAATAATGTTTGTGATTATTGAGGAAAGCTGTTCAATTCCCTTATAAATTCCTTTTATTTCAGTGTATGATTTTCTGAAAGCATAAGAATCCCATGTCCATAATCCTCAAAGCAAGACTTACATGATGGCTGAATGTGCAAAAAGTAACAATGGAAAAATTTCCCTCTCAGACATGCACAGTTCCTACTCACCAGCATAAACCGAAAGTAGGTGTTTATGAGAAATATTTGTATGATCGACAGTGCACTATGATCTACTGCTATGGCCAGTACCAAGGAATCAGCGAAACAAGCAATCATCAAAAGGGTAAACATCATGATGAAGAAAGCCTCTGCTCCTGGTTTTAGTCCTTCGAAAGAAAAGAAGGGATTAGTTCAGCTGCCTACAGAGCTAGATATTTGTAATGGTTATTTGTGCAATTAACTTTATACATATTTTGAGAATGTAAACCAGAATGAAAAGGTAACTAACCAAGTACACTGTCTTACTAATTCTATGGTCCTCTGCATGAAAATGTAGAAACATCACAGAACTTTCTTTTTACACTTATCCTAAAGGTACTTTTCCAACTAGCACCTGAGATCCAGTACATATAACTTTTGTGTCAGAGACAACACATCAGTCAGAAATCTGTTGTCCTCTCCCTTGGGAAACTCATCACTAACATATTCACTTAAGCAGACATTGCCACAATATTTATTGATTGCTATACCTAAATGGTTGTACAAAGTAGAATCAGAATTACATGACCTCAGAATAGTTTAATATTTCCAAAAGAGGAGGGTGCTTCCACAATTTAAGTCCCCAATGACAAAGAACCACACAATTCTTCTGGAGAATTAGAAGTTTAAGTTTCAAAACTACTTTGCAAAAATAATGCCATTGGTTAAATAATCTGAAAATTAGGGGTAGGTATAATAATGCCAATCAGGGATATAGATGTTAGTATGACATTCATAATTTTTTTTTTTGAGACAGGGTCTCGCTTTGTAGTTCAGGCTGGCCCTGAGCTCACTATGTAGCTCAGGCAAGCCTGGAACTCAGCAATCCTCCTGCCTCTGCCTCCCCAGTGCTGGGATTACAAGCATGAGCCACCACGCCAGCGCTGTGGTATCTGGTATTGATGGCTGGTGGGTGTGAGTCACCATGCCCAGCATTGTATGTGGTTACTGGGATCCAACTCAGTGCCTTGTGCTTGTGAGGCAGGTGCTGGAACCACTGAGCTAAATCTCTGGCCCAACATTCATAATTTTTTATGACATGATTCTTATGTGTAAAATGAAAAGCTTAAGCTGTAGTAGTTGTTATAACTTTAATTGTGTTATATAATTGGTATTTTGTGTATGTATGCATGTAGACAATGAATCAGTGGTGAACTCAGAGTATTTTGGACAAATGACTCTATCTACATTCATGAAATAAATATTTCTATTGACTCAATAAATCCCAAAGTCATTTTCTTTCTCTCACTGGGTATTGGGAGGGTGAGACAATACATGTATATATTGAAATTTTGATCTTTCTTTCTCTTTACCTCTGTGTCTCTCTATTTATATGTAAATATGTACATTTATGATTGGGTATATGTAACTGGATAGATATAGGTTGACAAATATAGAGATATTAAAGTTATTAATGACCTATCTAAATTGACTTTTATCTTGAGGTATATGTTAAGACAAGTAAAGAAAAATAAAAATACTTTTGCAATAAATACCCAACTTTTGCAAGGAGAGACACAAAAAAGTCTTACAAATTATCTCCATATTTGTTTATGAATCACAATAAGTGTATGTCTTAATAAAATATAATTCTATAAATACGTTCAAATTTTCAGCTAAGAAAAAGTCTTAGGAACAACATCAACATTGAACAGATATTTTAGAGTGTGCATGTTTAGTGGTTACATGCTTCCCTATCTTGTAGCTTAATCTGCTGTTTTGAGAATCATAAATGTACTGACAAAAGGAAACTGGTTTCACTTCACATCCAAGACTAAGGACATGGCCTCTTGTCTTATTATTTACCTACAGTGATGTATAGGATGCAAGTAAATATAAAACTTTGCAACAGCCTCCTGGATACAAAATCAAATAACACTTTTTCGAGGAAATAAGATGACACTCCATAGTATCCACTCATGTACTCATGCCTACAAAAGACAAACACAGATTACACAACCTGACAATTTAATAAGGCAGAAACTGGTAAATTAGATTCTTTCTCTACCGAATTCACTGCCATGTGCAGCATAGTATGAGAGCTGACGTTTTCTGTGCTAACTCTCTGTTCTCAGATGACCACATCTCAGGATAGCAGCCATGGGAGGCTCTCACTGTGATCCTCTCATTAGATGCCCTCCTGTTGTCATCCACACTGTCTTTGGGAGCCCTCTCCCATGTGCACAGTCTGTTTCGCCACATTTCCTCAGAGACTGTGCTTCTCTGTTGCTGACTTTCTGTAAAGAACAGCACTTCAATCACTAATCTCAGTGGGCATGAGGGTTCTTATTGCCTCACTTCTGATTTTGAAGAAAGTGATACTATTTTTCTCCAAGACCTGTGATATAGCTTCAGATGCTGCTGTCATTTAAAGAAGAAGACTTCTTTTAGTGATCACAAACCTAACAGTCCTGTCAGCCAAATCCTGATCTTTCTCCTTCTTCACACATTTCTCTCATAATTCTAAATGTTTCCACTACTTTCATCATTCTTTCTTTCTCTGACGATTCCTTTTCTTTTTAAATTGGTTTTATTGGTACATTTTATACATACATTATGATCACTCTCAACCTTGAGAATTTGTACCTCTTGACATGTAAATATGGGCAAATCCCTTCCGCCTTAAACATAAGATACAAAAAATCATTCTTCCCTTTATTGTAAAGCTTTCCTTTGGCTCTTTTCTCTCTCCCACACAATTAGGGTTTAACCTGATCACAATCTTCATCATCTTTACCTTCCAACTCCAATTTGCTTTGGACCCCCCGTTTGATCTCTTCTAAACCCCTAAAATTTAACCAAAAACTTTTCAATGCCTCCGTTTCTGCTTTCTCTGCATTTAGACTTGCTGATCATGCTTTAAAATTGATATTGTTTCATCTTGGTTTAGGTCCCATAAGTTATTTTTTATAATTGATTTTATCGCTACATTTTATATACACATCATGATCACTATAGATACTGAGAATTTGTACCAATACATGACACGTCTTAATTCTCATTTTTCCCATTATTTTCTTTCCTGTCCATGGCTATATTTTCTCAGCAAATATTGGCAATACTGTAAAAATTTAAAATTTCTGGCCAGGGAATTTGCTCAGTGGTTCTGGTTTCTGCTTTGGAAGTGCAAGGTCCTGAGTTCGATCCATAGTATCACATACCACAGTACTGAGTGTGGTGGTTCACACCTGTAATCCCAGCACTCAGGAGGCAGAGGCAGGAGGATTGCCATTAGTTTGAATCTAGCCTGGCATACATAGTGACCTCAAGGCCAGCCTTCAGTTCACTACAAAGAGAGACCCTGCCTAAAAATAAAATAATAAAATCTCATGTTGTAAGTGATAAATATTTACAATTTTCAACAACAACAAAAAGAGAAATATGTGGGGAAAAAAACTTGAAGTGCCTAGCATAATGATTTTAGCTTATTTGGAATGAACTATTAGCCCAATATGCTCTGATGCCCTACCAAGAACAGAACTCTACTCACGTGAAGAGCTTCTTCTCCCCTACAATGAGTGACGCTGTATCTAAGTAGCTAAAAATGAGGCCATCTGTCACTACATAGAACATCCAGGCTCTGTCAGGATAGAGTAGAAATGAAAAACACCTCAGTTACTTAAAAACACTTAAGTCAGTTTTATACTCACAGAATGTTTCCTAGAAATAATATAGTATTCAGTTGACCAAAAATGAAAAAACAAAACAAAACAAATAACAACAACAACAACAAAAAAGTAGAACTGGTCTGATGGACATAGCAAGGAGGAGTAATTGAAGGGCATGGTAGAAACAGAAACTAGATTATACCTCCATGACCTAAGACTTCCAAGGAATACTCTTTCCTTCATCTCAGAGTATTGCATTTGTTACAAGGAAAACAGTTGTGTTTTCTTGCTAGGTTCTTATTTAGGTGAATGTTTTTTTTGGGGTGGGGGTGTTGTTGTTTGTTTGTTGTGTGTGTTTGTGTTTTAGACTTCGAGTTTTTTTCCAGACCTTTACCCATAGTTTGAATTTTATACAATCCCTGGACTTCTCAGCATCCACATGGTATGTCATATTCCCTTGAGATACTGTTTTTTTTTTTTTGCTTTTTGAGACAGGGTCTTGCTCTGTAGTTCAGGCTGGCCCTGAGCTCACTATGGTGCCCAGGCAAGCTGCTGCGAACTCAGCAATCCTCTTGTCTCTGCCTCCCGAGTGCTGGGATTACAGGTGTGAGCCACCACGTCTGGCACTGTGGTATGCGGTGTTGATTGTTGGTGGGCGTGTCTCCACGCCCAGCATTCTATGTGGTTACCGGGGATCGAACTCAGGTCCTTGCGCTTGCGAGGCAGGCGCCAGAACCACTGAGCTAACTAACCCTCTGGCCCTTTGAGATACTGTTTTAACCACAAGATTTTATGGATTTTACCTATGGCTAATGATTAAGAAAGCAAAGGAAAAACAACATCATGTCTTCTGTCTTTTCATGTAGACACAAGCCACCCATCTTCTAGCCTGATAATGGTAAATTTCTACCTAACACAATGGATTATTACTGAGTCTCAAGGAAGACCAAAAGTCAAAGATAAATTAAAACTTGGCTTAACAGTGAGGACATTATGCTTAGGGAAATTAGACACACACACACACACACACACACACACACACACACACACCAAGTACTCTGTAGCTTCATGTAAATAAGATTCTTTGAGTAGTTGACTCAGAAACAGAAAGGAGAATTGAATTAATCAGGAGTTTGGATAGGTTTTTATGGGGAATTATGTTTTACTGCACATGGCTTCTTTAGGGAAAGATAAAAACAAAAAAGTTGTGGATTTGGATGGTAGTGATAGCTATACACTATGAATGTATTGACGCTGTTGAACTGTACACTTATAATAGTTAAAATTAAAAATTGTTATGCATACTTTAATTCTACATATGTACAGGTGTGACATAGAAAATACTTTTATTCAGTTTTCACACATCACTCTGTCCCACCACGATCACAGAGTAACATACAGTACTTGTCTTACATTCAAATTCTTAACAAATATCCATAAGCTTGAGCAAAGTGATACCATTTCCCCAAATCAGATTAAATTACTTACCTACTCTGCACTTCAATGCAATCATTTTTTATCCCAAGGACAAAGATGCCTATAAGCAGTCCCTCTATAATTGTCAGAATAATCTTTCCAAAAAGAAAAATAAAAAAGAAGAGTTTCAGTTATAGGTAAAATTTTTTAAACATTTTTGACTATTAGGATATACATATATAGATATACATAGATATAGAATTTCCACTGAATTAGACACATTAAATGAACTGCTCAAGTCCCTTAAAGAAGATAAAGTATCCTTTAGATATTACTTTCTAAAGGAAAATGAAGTGTTGAGTTCTTTGAGAAACTGACAGGACAATAGAAGAGATGACTAGAAAAGCTACAATCCTCCAGTATCCCACCAGACACTTTCAGGTGAGGGCACACAGTTCAGATGCAGCATTCATAAAAGACACAGAGTATAAAAGGACAATGGAAGAACCTGGAGGAGTCTTTGTGGAAACAAAATTAAGTCTATATGACTAAGAGTTGTGTATTGAACTGACATTTCAGCCTCTGTACCATGAAAAAGCACAGCTTTATACTTTGAGAGGCTAACATGAAAATAAGATGAATTTAAACAGTATTTTAGAGCTATGAAGTAGTTTGGAGGTAGAGTGTTTGTTTAGCATATGCACAACTCTGGAATTGATCTCCAGTACCAAAAACTGAATGAATAATACAATTTTTAAAGCACACAATGGCATTTTCTACACTAAGGTAGAGCATATGTCAATTAATCTCTAGAAAGTCCGTGACTACATAGAAAAGTGAGTTGTCATTTTAAGCACATTTTCCAGCCATTTGTCCCTAGGCTTCTAAGGAGTTGCCTTTACCCCTTTCCTCTGTCACTGCTTCTCCATCAGCCTCAGCCAGGGAAGCCTGTGGTCTTCATGGCCCCATGACCTGCCTGTGATTCACATCCTCACCTACTCGGTCTGTGTGGTGGGAGCCCAGGGAGACTGGACAGGCAACTTCTTTATTTCTAGGATAAAAGTCTCTTAAGAGACACCAATTAGAAAAGGCTTCAGCACAACTTCATGATGTAATACAATGGAGGAATTCTACTTACAGCCACTCAAGGATTACATACAAAATATGAGAAACTATAATCTAAAAATAAGAATATCCTCCATATGTCCTAGAAATGTCATAATTGTAAAAAAATCAATACTATAGCAGTATCAAGATATGAAGTAAATTGTAAGGTATCCTTTTAGCACAAAGGAAGGAAAGTAGTAAAATAGATAACCATTCATGCCAAGACCTCCCAAATACAACCATAAGCAAAAGCTCAATGATGAAATAATGAAATATATAACCAGCTCAGACAAATAAACAAACAAAAACAACTGTAAGAAAATAGATAAAAAATTTCTCAGCTGGAAGACATAAACAGCTCCATATACAAAAACAGATAAATGGTAAACCTAGAAGATGAAAACCTATATCAAGTGATCAAAGGGCCAGACATCTATTTTAATAGATTTTACCAATTTCAAAAATAAGGTAAGAGAGACCAAGAATAATGCTTTTTCTTTTTTATTTGAATCTTCATTGGTACATTATGTATACACCTCATGATCACACTCAGCATTGAAAATTTGTACCAGTATATGACATGACTTAATTCTTATTTTTCCCATTCCACTCCCCACCCTACAACACCCTATATGCATATGCTTTGTTTCCTTTTTTAACATCATATATATTCTTCCCCCATGTTACTTGCCCCTACCTTTTTCCCTTTTAATATTTTCTATTTCACAATATTTACAATGCATTTTAAAACTCATTTACATCTTTAGTTTCTCATAACAGACAAAAGATATGCTATTTAAACAACTGTGTACTATTTATTTCACTTATGAGTATGACCTCAAAGTACGTCTATTTAAGTATAAATGACTCAAACTTATCATTCTTTATGGCAGAGTAATACTCTGTTTTATTTTAAAAAGAAAAGTATGTCTTCTTTATTCAGTCTCCATTTGATGAGCATTTGGGTTGTTTTCAAGATTTGACTTTCACAAGCTGAGTTGTTATAAACATAGTGCACATATGTTGCTGTGATATGAACCTTTTAATTCTTTCAAGTATATTCCTAGCAGGGGAACAGCAAGGTCACACAGGACCTCTAATACTAGGTTTTTGAGGAATCTCCACAATGGTAGCACAGTCTACATTCCTACCAACAAGAGAAGGGTTCCTTTCTCCCCACAGCCTCACCAGCATTTGTTGCTGGCTAATTTTGATATAGCAGCCATACTTTCTGTAGTAGGTTGGAATCTTAGTGTTGTTTTCATCTGTATCTCTCCAATGACCAGTGATGTTGAGCATTCCTTCATATGCTTCTTTGCTGCTTTTACATTTTCCTCTGAAAACTGTCTGTTCATTTCAGATGCCCATTTTTTATTTGGATCTTTAAATTTGGGGGGGGCAGGTTTTTAAAGCTTTTTATATATTCTAGATAGCAGCACTTTGAGAAACAGATAGTTAAAAAAAATTTCCCATACTGCTGGTTGTCGTTTCATTAGCTGGTGGTTTCTTTTACCATGCAGAAGCTTTTTCGTTGTATGAGATCCCATTTGTTGATTCCTCTCATGCTGCACAGGTTTTGTTCATCAAGCCTTTCCATATGGCAATGTCTCCAAGAGTTCTCTCTAACCTGTTTTTTGTTTTTTTTGTTTTTTTTTTTTGCTTTTTGGAGACAGGGTCTTGCTTTGTAGTTCAGGCTGGCCCTGAGCTCACTATGGTGCCCAGGCAAGCCGCTGCGAACTCAGCAATCCTCCCGTCTCTGCCTCCCGAGTGCTGGGATTACAGGCGTGAGCCACCACGCCCAGCATTATATGTGGTAACCAGGGATTGAACTCAGTTCCTTACGCTTGCGAGGCAGGCGCCGGAACCACTGAGCTAACCCTCCAGCCCTCTAACCTGTTTTGAAGTAGGTTTAGTGTTCCTGTTTTAATCTTTAGGTCTCTAATCCACTTTGATTTTAGTTTAGTGAAAAGTGAAAGAAATAGATCTAGCTTTAGTCTTTGGCAGGTTAAAGTCCAGTTTTTCCAGCACCATTTATTAAAGAGGCTATCTTTCTTCCATTGAGGATATTTGGCTCCTTTGTCGAAGATGAGGTGGCTGAGTATACCTGGGGTTGTTTCTGGATCTTCTGGACTGTTCTGTTGATCTTCTAGTCTGTTACTTTGCCAGTACCATGTTGTTTTGATCACACTGGCTTTGTTGTATAGTTTCAACTTGGGAATTGTGATACCCCTTCCATGTCCTGTTGCCTAGAATTGCTTTTGCTAATCTAGATCTCCAGTCATTCCAGATGAATTTTTGAATGCTTTCTCTAGCTCTGTGAAATATGCTGTTCAGACTTCCATTGGGATTGCATTGAATCTACATAATAGTTGTGAGAGTATAGTCATTTTGATGATACTGTTTTTTCCATCCCAGAAACAAGGGATGTCTTTTCATTTACTGATATACTCTTTGATCTTCTTTTTCAGAGTGCTGTAGTTTTCAGAGTAGAGGACTTTCACCTCCTCTATTAGTTTGATTCCTGGATATTTTAGGGTTTTTGGATGCTATTATGAAAGGAATTGATTTCCCAATTTCTCTCTCAATGAGTATGTTATTTGTGTATAAAAAGGCTGTTGAGTTTTGAGATTTGACCTTGTATCCAGCTTTGCTACTAAATTTCCCAATTAAGTCTAGCAGTACTTTGGTTGAGTTTTTAGGATATTCTATATAAAGTGTGATGTCATTAGCAAACAATGACAGTTTAACTTCTTCCTTTCCTATCTTTATTCCTTTTAATTCTTTCTCTTGTCTAATTGCTGTGGCTAATGTTTCCAGCACTATATTGAACAGGAGTTATAGTGGACATCCTTGTCTTGTTGCTGATCTTACGTGAAAAGTTTTCGTTTTTGAACACTTAAAATAATTCTGGCTGTTGGTTTCTCATAAATAACTTTTATCAGGTTGAGATAAAGACAACCTATTCCAACTTTACATAGGGTTTTGATGATAAATGAATGTTGGATTTTGTTGAATGCTTTTTCTTTATCTATTGAGATAACCACATGGTTTTTATCCTTGAGTCTGTTAATATATTGCATTATGTTTATTATTTTACATATGTTGTGCCATCCTTGTATCCATGGGATAAATCCAACTTAATCAGGATGTATGATCTTCTTGATGATTCTCTGTATTCTGTTTGCCAGTATCTTTTTTTTTTGAGACAGGACCTCACTTTGTAGTTCAGGCTGGCCCTGAGCTCACTATGTAATTCAGGCAAGCCTCAAACTCACAGTGATCCTCCTGTTTCTGCCTCCTGAGTGCTGGAATTACAGGTGTGAGCTACCAGGCCAGGCACTGTAGTATGTGGTACTGACTGGGCATGACTCACCATGCCCAGTATTGTTGTGTGTGGTTACTAGGGATTGAACCAGGGACCTTGCCCTTGCTAAGCAGTTGTCAGAACCACTGAGCTAAATCTCTGGCCCTGCCAGTAACTTATTAAGGATTTTTGCCTCAGTATTCATTAGGGAGATTGGTCTGTAGTTCTCTCTGTTGGTTGGGTCTTTCTCTTCATTTGGAATCAATGTAATGGTTGTTTCCAGGACTAAATTTGGGAATATTGCTTTCCTTTCAGTTTCATTAAATAGTTTGAGAAGTAGTGACTTTAACTCTTCTCTAAAAGATTTGTAGAATTCAACAGTAAATTCATTAAGATAAGGGCATTTTTGTTTGTTTTTTTGTTGGTAGAATTTTTATTACATTTTCAATTTCACAATTGATATTGGAGTGTTTAACATTTGTATATCTTCTTGGTTCAACTTTGGAAGTTTATATGTATCTAGGAATCTGTCGATTTCTTCTGTGTTTCCATCTTATTGGAATACAGATTTTCAAAGTAGGTGTATATTTGCCTGTGGACTTCTGTTGGATCTGTGGTGATTTCCCCCATTTCATTCCTTATAGCATGGACTTGAGCCTTTTCCTTCCATTGTTTAATAATGTTGCTTAAGAGATTGTCAATTTTGTTTATCCCTTCAAATAACCAACTCTGTTTTGCTGATTTTTTGTATCATTCTCTTTGTCTCCATTGCATTAATTTCTGCTCTGTTCCTTATAATTTCCTGTCCAGCATGAGCTTTGGGTTTGTCTTCTTGTCTTTTTCTAGTTGCTTGAGGTTCTGCATTAGGTTGTTTATTTGAGCTCACTCTGTTTTCCTGGTGTGGGCATTCACTGCTATGATTTCTTTCATACAACTTCTTTCATTGCATCACATAAATTCCTTTATGCTGCCAGGATTATCACTTAGTTGTATAAACAGTTTAATTTCTCCTGTCTTGGTCAGCAGTGTTTTTCAGTTTCCATGTGTGTATAAGGATCTTGGAATTTCTCTTGCTATTAAGTTCCAATTTCAAAGCACTATGGTCTGACAGTATACAGGGCATAACTTCAATTTCTTTGGACTTACTTAAAGGTGTTCTATAAACTAAGATATTGTCTATTTTGGAGAATGACCTATGAGCAACTAAGAAGAATATATATTTTGACATGGTGTGGTGAAATGTTCTGTAGACATCTATTAAATTCATTTGTTCAAAAATGTGGTTCAGTTCAAATATTTCATTGCTGATTTTTGTCTAATCAATCAGTCTCTTTGTGACAGCAGGGTATTGCAGTCCCCTAGTACTACTGTTTTAGTGCTTATCTGACTTTTCATATCTATTAATATTTGTTTTATATAGTTGGGTGCTCTAGAATTTGTTGCATAAATATTTATGAAGGTCATCTCTTTCTCCTGGATTGTTCCCTATCACAGGATATAGTATTCTTTTTTATCTCTCTTAATCAGTTTGGTTTGAAATATATTTTGTCTGCACATAAGATAATACTTCTGCTTTTTTGGCAGTTACCTGTTGCATGGAGAATTGTTTTCTACCCCTTTACTTTCAGTCTATAGCTTTCTTTCTGAATTAGGTGTGTTTCATGTATGCAGCATATTGTAGGTCTTGTTTCTTAATCCATTTTTCCAGTCTGTATCTTTCAATTGGCACCTTGAGACTGATTTACGGTATTTTAATTTGCATGGTATTTTTCTGGTTTTGGTTCCTTTATATGCTTTTGCCTCTTTCTATTCAGATTCTTACTTTGTCCAGTGGATCCATTCTGCTAAGTCTTGTGGGTTTGTGATCTTTTCCCCAAGATATTCTTTAGAACTTTTTTGGAGTGCAGATTTTGTATTTGTGAAATTTTTCAGGTGTTCTCTGTCATGGAAGTATCTTATTTCTCCACTGATTTTGAAAGATAGTTTTGTGGAATACATCGGTCTAGGTTGGAGGTTGTTTTCCTCCAAGGCTTGAAACACTTCACTTCAGGCTCTTCTTGGTTGAGCATTTGCATTGAAAAGTCTGCTGTGATCCTGATGGGCTTCTCTCTGAATGTTTTTTTTTTCTTTTCTCTAAGTGCTTTTGGTATTTCATTCTTTTACTGGACATCAGGAACGTTGGTAATTGTATGCCTAGGTGTAAATTTTTTTTAAATATCATGGCCATTTGAAGTCTTATATGTCTCACTTATCTTTATGTCCACTTCTTTTCCTTTTCCTGTGAAGTTTTCTGCCATTATATTTGTGAACAATTTTTTTTATGTCTTTTGGACTGTCTCCTGCTTCCTCAGTGACTTCAATCAGTCTTATGTTATTCTTCTTTGCATGATCTAGGAGCTGTTGGATTGATTTCTCATGGTTTCTTGCCATTTTCCATAAGTTATTCCTTTCATGTTCATTGGCTACACGCCTATCCTTTTTGTGTGAAATTTGGTCCTCATATTAATTCATCCTACTTTGTAAACTTCCATTGGAGTTTTTTTTATGAATTGAAACTCTGAAGTTGTTTAACAGGTTCCATTGCCTTTGTAATCCGAGATTCTATAATGTTTCTGATCTCTTCTTTAGCATTATTAATCATAACTTTCACTTTGGATGGTATCACTGTTTTTATCTCAGAGATTATTTCTGATTTCCATTTTTTTTGAGACAGGGTCTTGCTTTGTAGTTCAGGCTGGCCCTGAGATCACTATGTAGCCAG
>PVIC010037450.1:0-11357 GCA_004025085.1 Thryonomys swinderianus | reverse complement strand
TTGTTACAATTTTCACCACATTTAAAATATGGGAGCATTTACTGATCTGATGAATATTTATTGTTTACTAAATTCAACAAACTTTGCCATTTGGCACATATAAAATAAGGTAAAGTGCTACACAGGGGAAAGTTGTTTCCTTAGGAAAATAGGACAAATGTATGCTGGATGTCAGAGAAGTGTGTTGTGGGTGTACATACTAGCAATACTGTTTGCCCTCAGGAGGCAGAGGGCATGGCACATCAATATTGTCCAACAGGGAGACAATCCCATCACAAGGTCATGGGGTGAGAGAAATCTTGGTTTCCAATGGGAGCTGAAGCTTTGCCAGAAAGCATAGGTTTTCTCTCATTAATTTTATGCTATCTCAACTTCAGTAGCCTTATGTGCATAGCAATTACCCAACTGGGCAGCAGGGAAGGCAATAAATACCACTGATTTACCATCCTTTCTCTCCAGAAGTGTAGACAACAGAAAATAGCAAGGAGATTCTTCTCTCACATCACTAAGGCCAATTTATTTTTAAATGTGTTAATGCAAAAAACATTGTTAGATAGAGACAAAGGGAAAGAGGAGATTTGAATTTATGGCCCAGGATATAAGACAAACATGGGTCAGGTTCTGGGTTTTCAAAAGCCATGTATAGCAGATGCCCCTATATAATTGTGTATTTAAGATGGTGTAGATGTAGGACATTTCCATCATCATTAAAAATTCTCCTGTAGGGCTGGAGATTCATCTCAGTGGTTCTGGCACCTGCCTCGCAAGAGCAAGGTCCTGAGTTCAATCCTGGTAACACATACAACAATGCTGGACTGGGCATGTTGACTTTCACCCACCAGCAATTAGTATCACATACCGCAGTGCGAGGCATGGTGGCTCATGCCTGTAATCCCAGCACTCAGGAGGCAGAGGCAGGAGGATTGCTGAGTTCGAGGCTTGCCTGGGCTACATAGTGAGCTCAGGGCCAGCCTGAACTACAAAGCGAGACACTGTCTCAAAAAAAAAAAAAAAAAAAAAAAAAGTTCTCCTAAAAAAAAAAAAGTTCTCTGGAGTAAGTTCTTTTTAACACTTTCATGTGTGATAAATATCATTTTCAATCAATTGTGTTGCTTTCTTGTTCTTTTATAAAATGTTGATAATGATTATTACTTTACTTAAATATAAAATGTTACTCTCACTCTCTACTTCTCCTCTAAAAAACAAGTAATCCAAGCAGTTTGCACTCTTGATTCTCTATGACAAGCATGATGAGAACTTCTGAGGTCAATGAGAAGTTTTCATTAGAATCAGAATGGCTTCGGTTCCTGGTACTGAAAAAAAAAAAAAAAAGAAAAGAAAAGAAAAAAGGAATCAGAATGACCTTCCCTAAGTGTCTGTTAATAGATTTCTTCTTGGGACCTAGAGAAGTAACTCAGTAGTGTAGCACATAGTTAGCATGTATGATGCCCTAAATTCAAACTTGCATGTGCATGCAAGAGTGCTCACATACACATACACAGGCACACACAGACACAGACACACACACACGCACACTTCTTTAAGCCTAACCCATTACCTAAAATACAGAAAAGAAAAGTAATAACTGTGAAGATTATGCTTGCTTATGAAAGGGCACATATAGTATATTAAAATATATACATTTTTATTAATGATTTAAATGATTCGTGGTAGTATGCACTAAATATTTTATTGGCATAGTTTAGTATATTTCTTACAACAACCCTATGAATTAGAAATTATTACAGTTCTTTAATGCTAGGACTTTGGGAGGCAGAGGCTGGAGGATTTCTGTGAGCCTGAGGCTTGCCTGGGCTACATAGTGAGCTCAGGGGCAGCCTGAACTACAAAGTGAAACCCTGTCTCAAAAAAAAAAAAAATAAATAAAAAAGGAAGTTATTACAGTTATTATTACCATCTTGCAGACTAAAGAATTATCTTTTTTATTTTTTAAGAATTATCATGTTCAATGTCATAAAACTAGTGACAAAATCAAGTTTTTAATATGTTGATTTGAAATTATTTATTTTTAGATATTTTAATACATTTGTAATAAATCTTTGTAGTATATTTGCTTAAATCCTTTGCAAGTTGTCATATATATATATATATATATATATATATATATATATATATATAATCACATCTTAATTCTTTGTTTCAGCCTCTTTCTTTCCAGTTCCTCCTTCATTTTTAATCCCTTCTCATTTCAGAAAATCTACTTCCCTGCTTCCTATCATTTTTTGGGGGGTCTTCATTTATATTTTAAGGTTCTCATATAAGAAAAAAACAAGCAATATATAAGCTTGTATATCTATTTATTTCACTTACCATTATCATCTCAAGGTACATGCTTATTTTTCCCACAGGTGACTCAAGTTTATCCTTTGTGGCAGACTAGTATTCCATTGGGTATAAACATTTTCTTTTTATCTATTCATCTGTTGAATGGCACATAACCTGTTTCCAAGATTTAGCTATTATGAATTGTGCTACTATATACATGAGTATACAAATACTATTATAATATGATATCTTCAGCTATATCAGGAAGGTATCTAAAAGGGGAATGGCTGAGTAAAAAAGAATTTCTAGTTTTTTTTTTTTAAGGAATCTCCATAGTGATTTCCATTGTAGTTGTCTGAGTTTACATTTTCATTCACAATCTATAGTGATTCCCACCCCACCCTCAAGCCTTGTCAGCATCTGTTACTTGATTTATTCATGATGGTCATTCTTTTTAGAGTAAGGTGGAGTATCAATGTTGTTTTAATTTGCATTTTTTTTTTTTGAGACAGAGTCTCACTTTGTAGTTCAGGCTGGCTCTGAGCTCACCATGTAGCCCAACCAAGCCTCTAACTCAGCAATCATCCTGTCTCTGCCTCCCGAGTGCTGGGATTACAGGCGTGAGCCACCACGCCCAGCACTGTGGTATGTGGTATTGATGGCTGGTGGGCGTGAGTCTCCACGCCCAGCATTGTATGTGGTTACCAGGGATCGAACTCAGGACCTTGCACTGGGAACCACTAAGCTAACCCTCCAGCCCTTAATTTGCATTTTTGTAATGACCAGCAATGTTGCACCTTTCTTCATACATTTATTGTCTATTTGTACTTCTTCTGAGAAATATCTATTCATTTTATTTGTCTGCTTTTTTGATTGGCTTTTTATTGTGGGGGCATTTTTTTTAGTTCTTTATATATTCTGATATTATCCCTTTTTCTGAGGAATAATTTACAATTTTTCCCATTCTTTAGGTTGACTCTTCAGTCTACTGTTACTTTTGCTGTGCAGAAGCTTAATAATTTGATATCATCCCATTTGTTGATACTATTTCCTGGGGTTCTTTTTTGAACTTCCTTCCTTATGCCTATTATTTCAAGAATTTTTCTTATTTTATCTTCTAGCACATTAAATACTTTTGTTTTAATGTTTAAATCTTTAATTCATTTTGATTTTAGTTTAGTACGCAGTGAGAGATACTCATCTAGGTTCAGTATTCTGCATGTGAACAGTCAGTTTCTACAGCATCATTTATTAAAGAGGCTGTCTTTCTTTTTGTGTGTGTGTGTGTGTGTGTGTTTTTGTTTTTTGAGGCAAGGTCTTGCTTTGTAGTTCATTCTGGTCTTGAACTCACTATGTAACCCAGGCAAGTCTCAAACTCACAGCGATCTGATCTTCCTGCCTGTACTTCCTGAGGGCGGGGATTACAGGCGTGAGCCACCATGCCCAGCATTATGGTATGTGGTACCAGGAGTCAAATTTGGGACCTTGTTTTGCAAGGAAGACACCAGAATGACTGAGATAAATCCCTTTCTCCAAAGAGGCTGTCTTTCCTTTCAGTGTATGCTCTTACCCTCTGTCAAAGATAAAATATTTGAATGTACTTGGAAAACTCATACTTTTTAAATATCCATTTTGCTTGTCATGTGTTAAATATTGGTAATGAGTTCAGCATTTTTTTTGTTTTTGTTTTTTTTGGACCAACAGAATAAATATGGAGACTTGAGTAAGATTTATATTAATGAAGCAACAGTACAGAAAAAAACAAAGTAAAAGATATAGTAAGTTATAGCAGAAACCAGTGCACCCTCTGTATGATACATTGGCTGATCCTTTCCAAGGTCTGCGGACTCACTGTGCTTTTAACTGTCCTGCAAGAAAAATGTGCTTCTGAATGAAATCAATATGCTTAGGAAAATCATTATATTAGTGGACTGATTCTTTGACAAAATAATTAGATAATCCTGATCACAGTTTGGCATGAAGGGAAGAACTAAGGTGAGCAAGTCCTCCAGAAATATTTGAGAAAGCTGATTTAAACTTTACCTGTTTTTTTGTTGCATATTAAATACTACACAATAGGTTAAATTCTTACCCCCACCCCCTTTTTCTGAGAAACCCAACTTCTCAAGATGTAGCATGAAGGAAAGGCTACTGGACTCAGCTCTGGGCTGTGATATGTCCATCCTGACTTCTGCCGTGTCTAGAGGCCTGTGGAATGCCATACTTGGGGTTTTCTTCACTTTTGCTGGAAACTACCTGAATTGCTGTGGTTAGAGACACTCCAACATTGTGGCTGAACCGCTTGCAAATCCATGTCATATTCTATAAAGTATACTTGAAATACCTTTGATTAATCTATGAAAAGAACAACTGAACAAACCAAATCACTTAAAAACCTCTCCAGTTTTATATGAAAATAAGTGCCTGTATTTTTAGGATGTTGATGTATGGAGACATAAAAAAGCAAGATGTATGCCCCTTAGTTACAGTGCTCCAAACGAAAGGTCTGTTTATGTGGTATAAATGGATATGTCTGTACATGCTCACACATTCCCAGAGTGCATCCAAGTACTCCAGTGTTCATAACTGTAACCTAGAAGCATCTGATTTGCACAATTTTGAAATATATATCTAGGCTTCAAATTATTAGATAAAATGAAGGGGGTCTTATAAATGTAAGCACAAACTGCTTTGATTATTTTGAGCAAGGAAGATGCTGCCGTATGAAAAGTATATTAGGAAAGAAAAGGGATCTTAAGATCCAAAATGAAAGAAAGGAAAAGATTCATATCATTGACAACAGACAGACAGCTTTATACCTAGAGAAAGGCTTCAGAGGTTGTCCACAGAATTGCCTTGCCATTCCTTTGGGAGTTATGGCTCCCAATGCAAGAGTTCGAACTGAAGGCCTCTCAGCTAGGCCAGTGGGAACATTGCCCAGAAAATTGTTGGGAAGTTATTTGTTTTCATTCCTGTCCAGTGTACTCCAAGCCACAGTACAACGCAACAAAGCCTGCCAACTTTAAATTGTGTTATGCAGCCAAACAGGTAGGGAAGCCACTCTGAAAAGAAGCCCTCATGATTTACGTGGGGCCCTAGTCACTTGGCTGAGTGGAGCTAACAGTCTGAAATGTGCTGCAGACAGGTCTAGCTTGACCTTGATCTTTCTCAGCCTGGCTATTAATCCCCAACTTATAGCTGGCTCTGGGAAGCAATGCGTAATGGATTGCACGTCATTTTATGTGCTTCTAGGGCACAGCCATTGGCATGCAGCATTTCCTGAATAACTTCCCAAGGACTTCAGTGAAGGTTGAAGCATTTATAGGGGGAAGGGTGTCCCTGTCTTCACATTCAGCTTTAATATATCATTAGCTGAAACAATATCACAAGCACCACTATTGCCCTAAGGGGGAGAGAAGAGTCATTTAGTTCCCTGCAATTTCTGCCATACTTCTTGTAATATTGTAAACTGTTGCTAATCTGCTCTTTCCACTGTGCTAGTCTGAGCCCCTTTGCAAAGTTTTTGCTTCTCCTGTTCCTTTTTTTTTCTTTTTATTCTTTAACCTTTACAGTGGGTTATACAAATTGTGAAATTGAATTTGTTCATGTTGCTGTTAAAAATTTTAACAGCAAAAGCTCCCACTGCCTGTGCAAAGTTCTTATTACAAGTTAAAGCTGTCATAATTCTTGTTATCCTTAAATAAATTCAGTCATTATGTTACAAATATTTCTATAATATTGATGCATGGTTCTGTGTCTTATTATGTGTATAAGTCTTAAAATATATTTTATAGAATCATTTTATCTGCTAAACACAATACAAAATTCATAGACTTAAATATCTTGCCCACAAGTGCTAAAGCTACCACAACCACCAGAGAAAGGTAATTTAGCATCAGTCCATTCATATATTTATACTTTGCACTCCCTTTTACACTAGAAGCTAAATAATCCATCTCTGGATAGTGATAATGATGTAATATATCACAAATAACTCAGAAAATTATAAAATTTGATGTCATGTTTATGTTCCTTACCTTTGACCAAATTTTGTTACTTTTAAAATTAATAAAGCTGGGTAAACAAGTGATGGTCCAAACTACCAAGAAAGGCTCCTGTAAATTAGTGGAACAGATGGAATGCTGTAAGGCTGTAGGATCTCTAGTTGTTTCCCATCATATCTATTCAAATTGTATATAGTGAACTATAAGTAAACATTTTGAAGCCTATAAGTTTTGATTCATAGAAATACTTATTCTAGATGGGTTTCATAATACCAATAAAAATTTAAACTCATTTTGTGCTGTAACACTTTATATTATGTCCTACCTCGCAACACTAAGGATGAAAGGAAAAAAAGACAGCTAAAAAATTTTAAAATTCATTATTTTACTGGTGTGTGCTTTTGAATAAATTTAGTCCTTTTTAGACATGAAAGGTTAGACCAAGTCAAAATATTTCTCTGTTAAAGAATAGCACTATAGGGCAGGAGGGTTAGCTCAGTGGTTCTGGCGCCTGCCTCGCAAGTGCAAGGTCCTGAGTTCAATCCCCGGTAACCACATACAGTGCAGGGCGTGGAGACTCATGCCCACCAGCAATCAATACCACATACCACATACCACAGTGCCAGGTGTGGTGGCTCATGCCTGTCATCCCAGCACTCGGGAGGCAGAGACAGGAGGATTGCTGAGTTCGAGGCTTGCCTGGGCTACATAGTGAGCACAGAGCCAGCCTGAACTACAAAGCAAGACCCTGTCTCAAAAAAAAAAAAAAATAGCACTATAGCTGACTTTATAGCTGAGATAAATAATAAGAAATGTTTAATTATTAGATGATTTTTGTTCATCTTTTTATCTTAAACATATATTATTTCACTGGCATTTGTCTATGTAGAGAGAATGTTACTGAAATATTAAATGTCCATTTCTGCACGTGGGCAGCTTGATCTGTTCAGCTTCTCCGATTTCAGGACTCCTGTTTTATTCTATGTGTGACCGTGTCTTGGCAGGGCTTCTCCCTAGAGACTCAGCAAACTGTGATTATATTACTCATATCATGAGAATGGGCTGGTGTGTGGAGGCTTCAAAACTGTGCAGCATAAAATAGAATTTAAGAGCAGTGGTCTCTAAATTTCCTGCAGTTTCTTTATTTGCTGTCCTTTTTGAAAACTTCTACAGTGGAGTGCACAAAATTCACTGTGTAGCAAAAGTACTTGGCCAGCTTTCTTAGTGGCAGGTTGCTTATTTTGCTGAGTAAGTCACAGCGCTGTTGGCAAGAAAATGAAAAGATTTTTCACTCTTTTAAGCATCTAACTACATTTTCTAAATTAAATTCTTGTATTCTCTTTGGAATATTTATTCCACTGATGTTTCAAAATGTTTCTGGAGATTTGCTTTTAAAACTCTCATCTAACAGGCCTTTAAAAGAGTTTCTTGTCTCAGGTTGGACCCAAGCCTGATTGGCTGCTTTCTCTCTGCTCTCTTTACCACAGGGACAGCAACATACAACAGCTTCTATGTTTACTGCAAAGCCCCTTGCCAAAGGGTGCAGCCAGGAAAGCTGCGAGTACAGTGTGCTACCTGCAAACAGGCCACTCTCACCTTGACCCAGGTAAGGGCAACCAAGAAAACTAAGTGTGAGTAAGCAGAATTGCTTGGGGGATTTCTGATTTCACTTTGTTGGAAACGCAGGGCATTCTTCTACAGAGTTGCAGTTGCTGATGATTCTTGAAGTTTTATTTACGAAAACACCTCTGCCTTCTGACTTTTTTTTTTTTTAACTTGTAAAAGTTTATGTAGTGAAGTCATTCCCAGGCCTATTGAAAGAAATTGTAGAGGTTACTTTTATTTATTTGTTTGTTTATTTTTTGACACAGGGTCTTAATTTGTAGTTGGGGCTGGCCCTGAGCTCACTACGTAGCCCAAGCAAGCCTGGAGCTCAGCAATCCTCCTGCCTCTGTCACCTGAGTACTTTTATAATAAAAAAGGGGTGGGCTGGGCATGGTGGCTCACGCCTGTCATCCCAGCACTTGGGAGGCAGAGGCAGGAGGATTGCTGAGTTCAAGGCTTGCCTGGGCTACATAGTGAGCTCAGGGCCAGCCTGAACTACAAAGTGAGACCCAGTCTCAAAAACAACAAAAAAAAAACAAAACAAATAAAAAAGGGGTTAAGCTTTGGTAGGAAGAAACTATTGACGATTCTCTTAGGCTACTGGATGCATTTTACAACTGAACCTGTGTGATATTACACCAATATCTACTGGGAGGTTTATTTAAGAATAGAAAAAGTTATACCCTGATGTAGGAGAGGAAAAAAAAAATGGTAAGAAGAAAGTCTCCATAGAAAGCAAACAAAAGTCCACTAGCCTGCTGTTAGTTTTTGAGCCAAGAGGATTTACATTTTTAAATGGCCAGGAAGCTTGATAAAGGGACTAATATGGCATGACCCATGGATATTATTGAAATTTCAATTCCAGTGTCCATAAATACAGTGTATCAGAGCCCATGCCTTACCATTTCTTTTTGTTTGTTAAATTGATTTTTTGGTATATTTTATATATCCATTACGATCACATTGATCTTTGAGGGTTTGTACTAGTACATGACAGGCCTTCCATTTCTGTGCCTCCTACTATGGACGCATTTGTACTGTAAGGACAGTGATGAGTAGTTGGGACCCAGACCAAATGGCCTGGAAAATGGAATACTTTCCTCTCGTGCTCTCTAGAGAATGAGACTGCCATCCCCTGATATAAAACAGTTAGTGAGTGCATAGCTTCAACATGGCAGTCTAATGTGGATATAACAGTGACTAGAGGTAAGTAGGGTATTTGGTGAGCAGAGCAGTGCAAGCACCAAAAAACATCAAAAGGCAAAGTGAGGAAATAGTTGGGTGTTGAGGGGTAAATACCATACCAGGTACCAGAGGGAAAGCCCAGGCTGGGTAGAGCCTTGAGATTACATTCTTTAGGCAGCAAGAAGCCAAGGCATGTCCAGCAGAGTGGAAATAATGAATGTAAGACATCTCAAAAGCATACTAATACAGGAGAAATCCTGCATCCATTTAGTCAGGTCTGAGAAAGTGCAGAATTCCTAAGACTGTAACTATGATACAACATTTCCCTGTAATACAACATTTCAGATACAGTATATGGGGAGATATACTTAGGAACTCTAATCAGTGAATGCTGCCTAAGTTTATCCTGAGTGGTCAGAGTGGGCTCTTGTCTCTAGTGTTGTCATTGGCTGTATTTCTGCCTCTCAACCATGCTGTCCTGAATCCAAGAAAATTTTTCTTCAACTTGTGCTGTTTCTTTTTCCAAAGTAATATATATCTTCTCCTATTTTTGATCTTTATACTTTAGTCTTGATTACTTCAAACAGTAGATTTAACATAGTTATACTATATTCCTGGTGTGTTCCAAGGGTAAAGACCAATAACAACCTTCATTAAACTTCAAGCTAAGTTCTTTTCATAAATTACCTCATCTCGTAATAACACTTTAAGTACTACTAGTAACACCATTTTAGATTTAGAAGAATGAGCCTTTATAGTGTTTTATGGTTGAATCTGAATATTTTGCAAAGGTTACCTGATGAGGTTTTGAGAAATGATTGGGTTATGACTGCACTATTGTTATTCCTGTGTGGGGTTATAAATGTGGGGATTATATCTTGGTTTCTGCCCCTTCTTCCCCTATGTGGGAAGGTCACAAGTTTGAGTCCAACCTGATCAACCTATTGAGTTAGCAAGGCCTCCTGTCCAAAAAAAAAAAAAAAGATAATTAAAAGTAGCTCAAAATGAAAGCTCTGGACTTAATCCTAATAATAAATGAATAAATAAATAGCTCCCGTGAAATCAACTCCCCCAAAAGCCCTTAGAAATTTTAAAGCCCTACCATCATTCCATTATTCTATTATCATTCATTCATACATTTCATGCAGACATATGTGTGCATATATATGTACTTCAGAATGAAAATCCAGCCTTGGCTTACTCCTTTCAGAGAAGAAAATGCCCCAATTTGCTTGGTAGCAGATGTTGTTCCCCCTCACTGTCTGGAATAAAGTCCAGGTACCTTAGTCACCTGGACCAGCCTTTCCTGGGAGGTGATCCAGTCATGTGCTCAGTGGTCTCAGCTGCTCACCCTGTGACTACTTCTAATCATATCAGTTTTCAGTACTGCTCCATTCTGATATGTAAATACAATCTTTTATCCTCCTTATTCTATTTATTGCTCCACAAATCACTGACTTTTCCTTTATGCTTCTTCTAAAAGTAACTGGCCTCTTTTTTCACCATACCCCAAGAGACAAAACTTCAACTACATTATTGCAGATACTCACCTCTGGTTTGGCACTCTATACAGCTGTCCACTTACCTTTTTATATGAGTCTGTAAGCTTTTTTTTTTTTTTTGAGACAGGATCTTTTGTAATTCAGGCTGGCCCTGAGCTCACTATGTAGCCCAGGCAGTCATCAAACTCAGCAGTCCTCCTGCCTCTGCCTCCCTAGTGCTGAGATTACAGGCATGAGCCACTACGCCTGGCACTGTGGTATGTGGTACTGATGGTGGATGGGCGAGTCAGCAGGCCTGGTTTTGTTGTATGTGGTTACCGGGCATTGAACTAGGGACCTTGTACTTGCTAGGCAGGCCCCAGAACCACTGAGTTAAATCTCCTGCCCCTCTTTAAAATTTTTATATGGAGTTTTATAATTTCAATGCATTCTTGACTTATAAACTCAATTCATTCACAAGGGCTGGTTGTAATTTAAATTGGTCAATTGAAGGTTCAGGCTCTTCTACACAGGTTTCAAACTTTCTCTGCTGTAGACAAGCATACTTTAGTGTCCTTAGAGAGACATTGGTCCTGGATTTCTGAATTAACCCCACACAGGAAAGGTTGTTATAACGCTCCTTTCATAACTCTTTAAGGGTATAATATATATCTGAGACCATGTAGAAGTACAAGTGGCCGGCACTTCAGTCCTAACTCAAGACTGTAAGGTAAAACTAAAATTCCGGTCATAACTCAAGTTGTTTGTATGTCAGGCTAGTCATAACTTGAGGGTC
>PVIC010037449.1:0-17974 GCA_004025085.1 Thryonomys swinderianus | reverse complement strand
GGCCTGTGTTTTGTTTCTATTGAGCTATGAGGTTGAGTTAGTGCTATTTGTGGGCTGTGGCTTTGCTTCTTTCTCTATCTTCTTATTTTAAACCATTTTGGTGGTTGCCACTTTTGTTGTTGAAATTGGAAGCTTTAAAACTCTGTCTTGTCCTGAGCGTTTTTCCAAGTTGCGATTCACATGGCTTTTAACGCAACGGCAGCTGAGCCCCGAGCTGCTGTCCTGTAAGAACACGGTGAGGTTCTGAACTCTCATCCTGCCCCTGGCACGGCCGGCAGTTGCTGTGGCCCGTGAGATGCCATCGACTCAGAACCGTGGCGCACACCGCGGCCCCGCTGTGTGCTGACTGAGGCCGTGCGGGCCGCTGGGCTGGGCCTCGGTGGGCATCCTTACACCGGGCAAGTGGGCACACGTCGACAACAGGCTTTACGTTTTTCTTCCAAGAGTTGGTGTTGAGCATTTCCCACACTGACGCCTGGCACCCTGGGCTACGCCTGGCTGCTTTTTTCCCTCCCAGACTTAACTTTCTTTCCCTCTGTCCTGCGGCAGGTGTCTGGGTGAGCTGGGCATCGTGCTGTGCGTCGGGGAGATAATGATAGGAGTAAACAGGCGGCTGAGTTTCCATAGCCCTTGCGGGTGCAGGAAGGAGACACACTAGGCCAGGCGACCAAATAATAACTTTTTAACGTCAAACTGAGTTAAGTGTGGAAAGCAAAGGAAATGAAGGCTGGAACCAAAAAATATATAAATAACCCAGCTGGACTGGAGTGCGTGAGAATGGGCCTTAAAATGGGTGTGCACTTTGGGCGCGGTAGGAGGGGAAGCAGATGGCAGGGAGTGTGTACTTTGCCACGAGCAAACAGCATTTGCAAAGGCCCTGGGGCCTGGGGCCCGTGACCGCTGTTGATAAGGGAAGGAGCAGGGAGAAAGGCTTATCGGCCCTGCAAAGAGCTGCTTGTCTAACTCAGAGGAGGGAAGGCTACCGGAAAGCAGGAGCAAAGCGGGTGATAGGATGGGCTGAGAGTTATTACTTTTGAAGAGATCTCTGTGGCTGCTGAGTGAAAATGGATGGGGTGGGAGACACTGAGCAGACCGGGGGAAGCAGCCAGGCCTGCGCAAGACGCCGACTCTGCAGGGGAGGCAGATACCCCGGGGACCCTGGGCCGTGCGCTCGGCCTGCCGGCTGTGCAGGAGGCTGTGCGTGAGGGGCCTCACGCTGGAAGAGGGCCTGCCTGAGCTCTGCCCCTGCCGTGGAAGCTCCGGGGGCTGCAGCCTGGACAGCGCGAGCCTCGTCCAGCCCGGGCCCTGGGAGGAGCAAGAAGTCGTGCTGGGAGCGTGAGAACCAGGCCAGGCTTCAGGCAGCGGGGCCAGGCACAGGAGGGCCCTGGTTTGGAGGAGCCTTTGCACCTGCGCCGTTGGCCTCTTCTGCAAGAAAGAAGGTGCTAATTAAATTCCCGCAAGGGTGGACGATGCAGGTAGAGGGAACAGGGCCAGAATGACTTCCGCTCAGCCAGCGCTGCCTTTGCTAAGTGCCTGAGCGAGACAAACGGTGGCCCAGGGGCTGTCTCCTCCACACCCTAGATTTACAGAAAGCTGAGCTGAGCCAGCGTGTCAGGCCTCAAGTCCAGCTCTCATGACACCGAGGCTCAGAAGTCACTGCAGGGCAGGGCCCGGAGCTCAGCGTCCTGCGTGGATATTTGGATTGTGGAACCGCTGGGAGCGGCTGCTCTGTGGCTGCGAGTGAGTCAGCTTCAGCAAACCCCTCTCTGCGCCATCTGCCGTTTTAGTCCCTAACTGGCCTCCTGCCTCAGGGGGTGGGGCTCTGGGAGGGCTCAGGCAGGTCTCGGTGTGTAGCCCAGGCTGGCCTTGAACTTGCCAGGATGCTCCAGCATCAGCTTCCCAAGCGCTGGGCTCACAGGCGTGCGGCGCCTCACTGCTCTGAAAGCCACAGGTCGCAGAGACACCAGTTACGGTGCAAACCTGCCTGCCTCGCTTTCCCCCTTGGAGCCTCCTGCTGCGTGAACTGTCCCCCAGGCCTGCACCTGACCCACCTTCCCCTGCTCCCCTCTCTCGAGGGGACCTCTGTGAGCTCCCGGCCCATCTCCCCGGAACACTTTGCCCTCCATCATAGGCCCTTTGGTTCCTGCCTGTCCTTCGTGCCAGAACCCAGCTGTCATGTAACCTGGTTGGCACAGGGTTGTGCCCCACTCCCGACCCGGGAAGTCACCGACCCACAAGGCCAACACCACACATGTCTGACCTCATCTGTCACAAAGGGCTGAGGAGCGTGAGGGCTTGACAGGCGTGGGCTTATCTCGGGGTGCGTCCTTTCCCCTGCTTCCTCCTTGGCAGGATGAGACAGGTGGAGAACACCTGGGCAGGGCCGCCCAGCCCTGGCACCTGGGAAATCTCGGGTGGGGCGGGTGAGTCATGGAGGAGCAGCTCAGGGATGGGGGAGCGTGCTAGGTGCACCCAGAGAGCGTGGCCCTTGGCAGCGCCGGGGTGTCTGCCCCTGAAGAACTGGGTTGTCCGGTTGGTCTGTGGGGCTCAGCTCTGAAACGGAACAGGACGTAGGGCAGCTACGAGGGCTTGGGGAGCAGCAGGTCCGCTGGGCAGGGAGGGAGCGTGCGGGCCAGCCAGGCACTGCTGCCTGACTCTGTGCAAGCCTCTGCCACAAACCGGAGCCCCGGCGCATCTGGGGGGACCTCAGGGAGCTGGAGGGCTGGAGCCGCGCCCCCTAGGCCCTGGGCTTTTCCTCAGCCAGCCGAAGGCTCTCTGGTCTGGGTGGGGACAGTTGGTGATCTTGTTCTGTCCTTTGTTCAGAGCTGCACGGGAGGCAGTCACCCCAGGGAGGCACCCCTCCTCCCGACAAGTGGCTTGGAAATTGGGGGGCCTCTTTCCAGGAAGGGAGCCATGGCTCTCAACCCTGCAAACTGGTTTCCTCCAGAAGAAGCAGTTGCTCTGGGAGGCCCTCCAGCCGGTTTTTTGCATCCTTTCGGTTACAAGTAACAAAGTAAACTTCTGATTACACTAGCAAACTGGAGAGGAGCCTATGGCAGAGATGGGACCTGGGGTCAGACGCACTGAGCGGGTTGGGGGCTTCATCTCCCTGCCCTCCTCCTCTCCTCCCCCTCTCCTCCTCCTCCTCCTCCCCTGCTACCCACTGTGCACCCGATGGCACAGGCAGATGCAGAGTCTTGATGTGCTTAGCGCCCAGGTCTCCTGAGCCACCTGGCTCTTCCCTGTGGGGTAGAAAGGGTGGAAGGCCAGCCTTGTAGTGACTACTCAAGAGTAATTGAGTATCAATGTTGTAGCCATTAAATGCTTAAAACAGTGTGTCTTTTTCCTTCCTAGACACTCAAGGTCTGACTTACCTGGCTACTTAAGCTTAGTATGCAGTTGGCAGGAGCACAGCTCCCAAGGCTTCTTTTCTTGAAGTAATTACAGATGATCTTAGATGTTAGCTCCAGCTTCCCTGTAGAGCTTGGGCAGGCGCCGCTGAAACAGTCCTGCCAAGTGTTAGCTCCACCCCTGTCCCCACCGTGAGAACCCACCGCAGTGTTTCCAGGGGCGAATGCAGTGTCTCCGGGTCAAAGGGTATTGACAATGGCAGGCTGGAGACAGCTCATCGCAAGTCAAGCGTGGGGCCTTCCGCGAGCAGGTCCTAGGGCTGCTTCCGGGGCCCAGGCTGCCACCTGCCAGAAAGCCCCCATCAGTGCTGCCAAGCTAGGCCCATGTCCCCTGAGCTTTTCCCGGCCTGTCTCCTTCAGTGTCCACGATCTTCTCTGCCTTTCTCTACTCCTCTGCTGGGTTTGGCCTCTTCTTCTCGGTGTCTTGTAGCACCCAGGGAGAGCACACTTTGGGTGGGCCCCTCTGCGGGGAGCGGCCTCACGAAGCCAGGACCACTTCCGCCCTGGTTCTCCAGCCAGCCGGAGGGGCTCCTGGCACAAAGGAGCCAGCATGCCAGCTACAGCTGGAAACCAGGCTCTCCAGTCAGTTTACTTATCTGAACAGAAAACCAAACAGCTGAGTCATGGGATGTGTGGTGGAGAATGTTAAGTCACAGGAATGCTAGTTAAGTGTTTATCAGGCATTTTTTTAAAGCAGGGAAAAGGAGAGTCGGTCTTTTATATAACAAAGTCCTACGCGCTGAAAGCCTCCCTGTGTTTCTTAGTATCCTTGCAAAGCCAAGCGCCCAGAGGAGCAGCCCAGCGCCCAATAGCAGCGGGTCTCCTCCCGCTGGGTCCCAGCCTGCTTTGTTATTTGCGCTGCAGAGTGCTTCTTCCCGGATTAGATTACACACGGCTTTTGCTGGGTGTGGAAAAGACGCTTTGCAAACCGGACACCCTGGGCTGTCAGCACGGAACAGCTTCAAGTCCGCAAATGCAGCGCACGAGTCCTGGGAGTGAGCACACGCGTCTTGTCTGAGGTCTCTGTTTAGTTCTCTGTTAAAGTTAATTCTGGTAACACACACAAGTAAAACTGAGCCTTCCCCATTCTACAGCTCCGAGGGGTTAAGGACAGTCACAGGGCTGTGCAGCCGTCGCCGCCAGCCATCTCCAGAGCTGGGCCATCAGCTCCGCCCCCATTTAAACACAAACTGCCCATCCCCAACCACCATTCTGCCTTCTCCCTCCGTGAATCTGACAACTCCGAGTCTTCAAGCTCCTTCTGCACTGTTGCACGGGTCAGATTTGCTTTTCTCGGGGCTGAGTAATATTCCACTGTGTTTCCACGCCCCCTTCCTTTTGACCACTCCCCCAGGAGTGGACGCTTGGGCCACCTGCATCCTTAGCTGCTGTGAACACGGGAACTGTCCCATCGGGCCCCTCCCCACACTCCTGTCCTGTTGGAGGTGACTCTGCAGCCACTTAGACAGCACCTGCTTCTAGCTGTTCCACCAGAGACCCACCCCGGACGGGCGGCACAGGTGGGCAGGAGCCTGTCCCCCATGGAGGAAGAGCACACGGCATCTCGGGACAGTGAGTAAACTCAGGATCCTGTGATCCCGGAAGGCGGGGCAGGGGGCAGGAGCTGAGACTCTGGGGCACAGAGGTGAGCGTACCCTGGGAGGCAGGGGGCGCAGTGGCTGTGGACGAGAGGCTGGGAGCAGGGAGGCCTATGGCGCTGGAGCGTGGGACCCAGCCGCAGTGCCTGGGGCCGTGGCGCCGGGAGGGTGGAGAAGGAGCCCTGGGGGAGTGGGGAGCCAGACGCTGGACCCCACTCCACACCCCAGGGGCCAGGAAGCGGTGAGTCTCCTGAGATCTGTAAACAGAGCAGGGAGACAAGGGCAAGATCTAGGCTTGAGGGGAGGCAGGAGAGGCGCTGTCCTTCCCTGCCCCGCTCTGTGCCCAGACACCCGTCCCTGCCCTGCAGCTTCGGGCGCCCAGCGCCTCTTCTGCGTCTGCCTCCAGGCAGCGTCCCCGGCC
The DNA here is from genome assembly GCA_004025085.1 of Thryonomys swinderianus. Taxonomy (NCBI): domain Eukaryota; kingdom Metazoa; phylum Chordata; class Mammalia; order Rodentia; family Thryonomyidae; genus Thryonomys; species Thryonomys swinderianus. The sequence continues at coordinate 12,545 of PVIC010037449.1, read as the reverse complement.
GCAGGACTGCGCGGAGCTGGGCGGGCTCGGGGCTCTGAGGCCGCCTTGCTTCCGCATGAGCCGCTGGGGCTACATAATCCGTACTGCGGGCAGCCAGAGAGCAGCGTGCCCCCTCACCAGGGCATGCCCGGGCTGCCTTCTCCTCTTCCCTTGGCCTTGCGCCTGCTACCTGGGTCTCCGTGGCGTCTTCCCGCTCTGTGGGTCTACTCCCGATGGCCTCTTCTTCCTGCTCTTCCTGCTCCCCTCCCCGCACAGTGCTGCGGGTCAAGGCCAGGGCCTGGCATCTGCTAAGCACACCCGGCACCCTGCGCCGCACCCTGCCCCATCGTCCCTAACCCAGCCGTCGGGTAGAGCCCCTCCACGTGTTGACAGCACCGCCTGGCTCAAGGTCCTGTCTCCACACGGCCGCTTGCTGAACTCCGAGGTCGGGCCCTCAGCGTGTGAGCCGGGGACACGGGGCCATCAGCTCCCCGGCGCAGCGCCGGTGCCGCTCTGCAGCCTGCCCGTCCCGCAGGCCTGTGCGGTGCGCCGGCTCCTCGCCGGGGGCTGTCGCCTCTGAGCTCCCCAGGCTTCCCCCAAGTCCCAGCGTCGTAGAGGTAGCCGAGAAACTCTGCATAGCTCGCTACTTCCGGTCCTCCGAGGGGGACCTGGCCTTCGGGATGAGGCTGTGCCTGCCGTGGGCTTTCAGGGACCCCCCTGGGGCTCTGCCTGTCCCCGCTGTCCCCTCCTGTGTCCCCTCCTGTGTTCCAGCCGCTCATCTGCTTCCCAGACAGCGTGGCGTCTGCGCACGTCCTGTCCCTTCCGCCTGGGTCCCGGCGCTCCTCCCCCAGCCTGGCGCCTCCCTCAGGCCCTGGGCTCCCTGTGCCTTTACGCCCACCCCCTACCCGGTCCCGGCCCAGGTGGGTGTCTGAAGAGACGTTCCGCAGGGCACCAGGGAAGAGGTGGCTGAGGGGCGGCGGGTGGCGTCGGAGTGAAGTCACGAGGTTCAAGTCCGGGTTGACCGAACCGGAAGCAGACAGGCGCCCAGGTCAGCCTAAACCTCCGCTCGGAGTTGGCTCAGCTGTGGAAGAACAGGAGAGCGATGGCGTTGACCTGACACGGCCGCTGAGCAGACTTGGGCCGTGCTGGGCTGCAGGGTGGACAGCGTCTTGACTATAAGCTGCTGTTTCTGAGCTCGAGGCTGCAGTGACCTTTCTCAGGACGGGCTGTGCTGAGTGAGGTTAGAGACCCTTGCTTGTGGAAGTAGCTGCGGGCCCCTGGCACTGATTGTTTGAAAAGTCCTCGGGGTGGTGGGGTGCTGTTCCTGGGGCGCTTGACCGAGTGGGGAAGCCTAGTCCCCACTCCTGGCAGGGAGGGAGCGGCTCATCCTCCCGCAGCAGCAGGACGGTCCCCGCAGGAAGCGGGAGTCAGCCCTCGGGCCCAGCAGAAGCCCTGTCAGGCCACTGCAAAGGTGTGCTGTTTCCTGTCCACAGCCAGCCGGGGCTGGACTTGGCGGAGCCATGAGTCAGCCTGGCTTCTGCCCACGGCGGGGATCATGGCCTCCAGGCTTGCAGCCACAGAAGGAAGGAGGGGCGACGCCTTGCCCAGAGCGACCGCATGCCAAGCACACACACTCTGCCACTGTGCCCAGCCCCAGACCTCTAAGGCCTTCTTAAGAGCGAGTCCTTTGAACCTCTGCTTATAGTAAGTTAGTAACTGGAAAAGGGGACATTTAAGGAAGAGGGATTTACTTTCAAAACGTCGCATTCAGATGTGCCTTGTCTGTGATGAGCTTCTGTGCGCGATGAGTCTCTGCTCTTGGCAGCGGTGAGAAGCAGGCGCTCCCCAGAGGACGCTAAATGGCAGGGCTCAGAGCCCGCGCAGCATGGGTGCCATTCACCGGGCAGCACAAAGGGGCGGCTTCCAGGGACCAGGCAGGGAGTGCGGGTAGATCCAGGGTGCCCGCTCCTTCCTGGGGAGGGCGTGCCCACGGCGTGTCACCTCCGAGAGTGAGGGCCATGTCAGCCGGTCGTGAACAGTCCCCCTTCTCCAGCACGGCCGCCCATGAACGGCTCCCTGTGGGTCTGCCAGTCCCTCCCAGAGAGGCGGCGCTGCCCCGGACCCCGCTGGCCCTGGACTGGGCATCCCGCGGCCCTCCCAGTGCTCGGCCCTCCAGCATCCCGGGAGAGGGCTACCCCTGGCTGCGGAAGGTGATCTCTCTCGTCCTGCCCAAGGTGCCCACCGTGTTTGGGCCCTGGGCTGCTCGTCCCGCGGGAGGGCGAAGCCTGCGAGGTGCGGCCCTTCCCTGGCCCCGTCAGGGCTCCGCGGCCCCTGGACACGCACCCTGCGGTGAATCCCCAGACCTCTCTCAGGGGAGGAGTTGTTATTATTTCATTTTACTAGGAAATTTATTTTCATCTGTTTTCTGGGAAGTTCAATAAGAAGCAGCTTGTCAACAAAAGGATCTCAGCAAGGCTAGGAGCGTGGATTTCTTTTGTTTTTATGTATCTGCTGATAATGCATTTGAATCAAATTTAGTTGCGATTTAAGCGTAAGCAGTGACTTCTCTATTTATTTCTCATGCACTGCATTGTTGATCTCCGTTTATAACTCTGGTTCTCTTTGGGCAGAGTTTTTGATAAGTGCCGAGAGCAGGGTGTGAGTTTGGAATAACGGGAACGTGAGCCTGCGATCGGAGGAGAAGGGGGAAGCTCACGTTTCCACCGAGGAGAGCGTCGGGGCGCCGGGGGTGTGAGAGCGGCGGGCGCAGTGCTGCCTGGGGCAGGAAACCCCAGATCAAGCCGAGTTTTACAGAGGCACGGAGGGCACTTGTGGAGGTTCTAGGGGGCCCGATCCACAGGTGGACTCCGGCCCCGGCCCTGGTCTCTCCCGGGCTCCCTCTCAGAGCCGGCTGCCCGTGGAACAAACACCGCAGGCTGGGCGGCTCGGACAGAGCACACCTGTCAGCGGACAGGCCCGAGGCTGGAGTCCAGGACCGTCCCCACCCGCACCCTCCCCGCGCCGCTGCCTCGTGGCTGGGAAAAGCCGTCTTCCCTCCGTGCTCGCCTGGTCTTCTGTCCGTGCATCTCCCGGCCTCCTCTCCCGGCCGCCCTCCTGTGGACCAGGCCCTGCCCTAATGACACCATTAACCTTAAGAGCATTTTAATGACTGTCTGTAGGTACGACCACATTCTGAGGCGCCAGGGGTTAGCCTCCAGCACGTTTCCGTTTGTGTCTCTGAGCGAGGGTCTCCCGGTGTAATTCTGGCTGGCCTTGCACTCGCTGTGTGTAGTCCAGGGCGGCCTCAAACTCAACCCCGTCCTGCCTCAGCCTCACTGCGGCGGGAACAGGCCTGTGCCGGGCCGCCTGGCTCCAGCCCGTCTTGCGGCGGAGCTCTTTCGGGGAGAAGAGGGGGCTTGGGGCACGGTCCTCCGCAGCAGCGCCGCAGGGAGCTGGCTTCCCCTCCAGTCTCCCGTGCTGTGAAATCACACCGGCAGGCCCGTGGGAGCAGCTGGGGCGAGCGGGGCCAGGTGGTGGCAGAGGGGACGGGACAGGTGAGGGAGAGGAGGCCACGTCCTGCGGTCCCGCTGTCCCGGCGTCCTGACGTCCTGGCTAGGAGCGGGGTGTGTGGTGGGGGGAGGCTGGGTATCCCAGGGGCGTCACTGTTAGCCCCGACACCCCCACCCCATGAAATGGCCCGAGTGCCGCTAAGCCACACGGGCCTGGGCGCTGAGAGGCGACAAGAAACCTGAACGGGTGAACTGGTCCTGTGTCCTGACCCTGCCTCCGTGAGCAGGGCCTTCCTCAACAGGTAGTTGCATATAATTTGTTTTCTTTGGCACTGGGGGTTGCAGTCAAAGCCTTCACACTGAGCTACATCCCCAGCCCTTTTAAAAAAATATTTGTTTGTATTTTGAAATGCGGTCAACACAAGTCACTGATTTAAAATAAATATTTGTTTGTATTTTGAAATGCAGTCAACACAAGTCACTGATTTCCCCAGGCTAGACTCCAACGTGCAGTTCCCCGCCTCAGCCTCCAGCGTGCTGTGGTGACCAGTGTGCCCGCTGCGCTTGCTCGTGCCCGCCTTTGGTACAGGGCCAGGGACGCTTTGTTTCGAGCTGACACGCAGCCCGTGCGCAGGTGTGTCAGCCTCTCAGCCATGCGAGAGCAGCTGTGCGTGAGGGTTGTTCACAGCCCTGGCCAGGAGCTCTGCTTCCTAAGTGGCTTCAGCTTGTCTTGGTCCACGGTGAACCCAGTTACTGGCCTGGTTTTCGATGTGGATTCTGGCGCCAGCCCCGCACTGGGCCCTGGAGGTGGAGAGACACGGGGAAGCCTCGGCTTCGAGGCCCTTCAGACAGCTTCCCAGGTGCTCCCGAGGAGGCATGATTGACAGGGTGACGCAGACAGGTGTCAAGTGCACAGAGCTGGGGGTTTTGACCCGCGTGCAACCCGCTAACCACCGCTTAGCGTAGGTGCCTTCCACACTTATAAAGCCCTTCTGCACACCCGCAGCCGGCCCACCGCAGGGCAGCCACTGCCGTGACTTCTAGCCAGCGTGGTCCTGCACTGTGAGGTGAGGCACGGTCAGGCAGCTGTCACGTGAGCATCGCTGTGAGCGCCCCGCCCTGTGCGTGTCGGTGACTGTTCTTGTCTGATGCTGACGGGTGTCCCCACCCCGTATGCCCAGGAAACTGGTTCCAGGGTCCTCCCGGATACCAAGATCAGGATGCTGAGGCCCCTTGTGCATCCTCATTATCGGGGTGCTGGGCAGAGGAAAGCTGTGTAAGAAGTCGGGGCTGCATCCTTGAGGAATGATGGCAGAGACGCCGCTGTACAGGTTCAGCACGGGCAAAGATTTTTCCCTTACCCTTCCGTCCAAGGAGGCGGGCTGCGAAGGGCCCGCCCCGCGCTGCCTGTGTCCGCCTGCCGGCCCCGTCGTGGCCGGTCCGCACGGGTGGCCGGAGCATCGCTCCTAAGGGAAGCTGAATCCGAAGCGGGAGGCGTCGCCACTCCTTACGAGAGACGTAGATTTCTTCTCTTTCCCTTGTAGAGGGAAGCGGGAGGGGTGGCAGGGGAGCCCGGAGGCGTGGCTGGGTCTGGAAGGGGCAGGAAGCCCGGCTCCCCTGCGCTGGGGTCCCCCAGCCCCCTGAAAGGCCCCCCGGGGGAGGAGGGCAGTGAGCGAGCGGTGAGCGTGGTAGGCAGAAGCCACACCCGCCGCTCAGCGGACCCGAGAGTGACTGAGCGGCCGGCCCAGAGTCATCCTGCCCGTGGCACTGGAGGGAGGTTCGCAGCCAGGACTTCCCGCTCCCCCTCGCGGTGTCCTCACCCTCCCGCTGTGAGAGGCGCAGGGAGCTGGCGAGCACTCCGAGCAGAACCCAGCGGCACAGTGGCAGCTGCTGCCACACGGCCCACGAGTGCCGAGGCGCGAGCCGGCTGGGGGGAGCCCGCGTGTAGGAACTGGAGCGGGGACCCTCCTGCTGGAACCTGCCCGGGGGTTTTGCGGGGCTTCCGGAGCGCACGTCAGAGCGGCTCTGTGGGGCATCAGGAAGCGAGTCTGCTGTGCCCAGGGCCCTCCCGCCATGCCCGACGCGCTTGGAGAGCAGGCCAGCGACAGTACCACTCAGGTGGATGGTCAGCTTCCTTCTGGTGTCTGTCGAGGCGACTGAGCAGGGAGCAAAGAGTGACAGACGCTTATTCCTGGACGTCGGAGGGATCAGGGGCAGCTGTTCACGGCAGCCAGAAAGGGATTTGCAGAAGCAGTCTCAAGGTTTGGAAGCAGATTAAAAACTCTGCCCAGCGGGAGTGGAGAGAAGGGCCAGGGTCTCCAGGGAGGGCCATGGGCAGCATCACAGCCCGAGGCACCCAGCCCACGAGCCTCTCCCCGGGACTCCCGCAGGACCCTTAGGACTGTCGTGTCCTCATCTACTTTAAAGAGGCCGAGCCTTCCTAATCTGATTATTCAAACCTTGAATGCTCCAAAGTCTGAAATTTCTGAATGCCGACATGCTATCCCAAGTGGAAAATTCCACACTGTGAGACTTTACTTCATCCACAACATGTTTAAAAACGTTGCGTGAAATTACTTTCAGCTACATGTATGCGATGCATATGAAACATAAATGAATTTAATGTTTAGACTTGGGTCCCGTCCCAAGGTGTCTCATTATGTGTATGCAACTACTCCAAAATCCAGAAAAATCCATAACACTTGGGATCCCAAGCATTTTGGAGAAGGAACCAGGTTTCCCAACTGTTACCTAAACCTCTGTGCGGCGTGGAAGGTAGCGGGACCCAGAGGGGATCAGCCCAGGGCAATGGGCTTGGACGCGGCGGGCTGCTCTGCTCCTGGCTGCCAGGACTCTCTCCTGTCGGCTCCACAGAGGCAGGCTGGCGTCTGCTCAAACTTAGGAGTGTTCCCTGGGCCCCCTAAAGTAGCCTGTTCACCAGAATTTCCTCTCTATTCCTACTCTCTGAAGTCGAAGCATCTGGACAGCTAATCCTAGCCGAGGTTGAAGCAGTTCGTACCATACGTGGTGGCCGAGGTGGACCCCGTACCGTCCTGGAGGCGTCCTGCATCCCTAGCCACACAGAGGGGGCACAGCGGATACGAGCCTGCCCAGCCCTGGCTGTCCAGCGACTCTCTTCCTTCCTGCCCTCCCCTGAGTCAGGAGCTGGGCCTCTCTGAGGAGCTGTGATCTCTGATCAGGATATTTCCAGCAATAACCGCTTCCACCAACCCCCCCCGCCCCCCCCCCACCCCGCCACAGGTCAGGTTGTTTGGGCTTTGCTTTCCAGTGTGTCGCGTCTGGACTCAAGGGCCTCATCCCTGCTGGCCGCAGGCCGAGCTGCACCCCACCTCCCTAGGTGTGTTTCAAAGCGCCCTCACACCGTGTGCAGGGCAGTCCCCTCGGGGCTGCTCCCTGCGCTCCTCCAGCTCGGCGCTGGCCCAGTGTGCGTCTCCATCCTCGAGGCTGGCCCTGCCCGGCCGCCCTGGCACCCTCTCGCTGGCGGCTGTGCCTTGCGGGCACAGTGATGCTCTCTGCCGGCTCCTGCTGCTGTCCCTCCAGGGCGAGCCCTGGGCTGTGCCCTCCCTTGCTCCACTGTCGTGACGGCGGCAGCCTTTCCTTCTCGGCATCGCCCTTTCTGACTCTTGCTCTGCTGACCACGCCTGGCCTCAGCCCTTGAGAGCGAGGGCAGCAGTGGTTCCTGCCTTGGGGTCCGGTACTGACCCGTGACTGGCTGGTACCGGTCGTCAGTTCTGCCGCTGCGCCGCTGGTCCGAAGCCTGGTGAGCACTCTGTTGCCGAGCCGGCCGCTGTGCGGTGCCAAGGGAGGAAGCTCAGGGTGACCTGCCCCGAGCAGGGTGCAAGGCTGGGGGAGGTCGACACTGGGGGCACAGTCTGCGCCCTCTTGTTCTGCTGGCTGTGTCCTGCCCCCTCCCACCCACAGCGAGCTCGGGCACAAAGGGCTTTCTGCAAAGAGGGCGCTGTCCGGAGAGGTCTGGCTCGTAGGGCTCCTCAGGAAAGGGACCCTGGAAACTAAGAACAGACCGAGAGGCAGTGGAGCTCGGGGGTCTTTGGGGGTCTTCCAGGGACCCCACATCTTTCAAGTTAACCAGGGCACTGACTTACCTGCCCCTGAAGACCTGCTTTCTTAAAAACTTCCCTATCGTGGTAGAAAACATGTAACAGGAAAAGTGTCACTTTAGTCAGCTTACCGTTCACTGGCTTTAAGCACGCGCGTGGTACTCCTGCCTGGCGGAGCAGGTGCAAGGATTTCCTGGTGTCTAAGGGCCGAATAACACTCCACCGTGTAGGGTTCACCCACAGGCGGCCCCACATTCCTGCTCTTGTGAACGACACTCCATGTGCACAGACCTTTCTCCATCCCCGCTTCTGCTTCTCGGGGCCACGAGGCTGTTTTTAAAGGACCAGACAGTGTAGATAACGCACACCACCATCCCCTAGACCTGGCGGTTTTCCTTCCGCAGAAGAGTCGAGGGCCGTGCTGTGCGCCCATGACCCCGAGGAGGCGGGCAGCGCGGCCGACTGCTGTCTGTCGCAGGTGCCCTTTCACAGACCATTTCCTGGGAGTGTTTCGTGTCTGCCCGTCTCTTCCCCATTAGCAGTTGTAATCTCTGGGAAGACAGAGACTAGTTATCATTTTAATTTCACTGACCGAAGGTGGGACAACATCCCTCTGGCGGGTCTGAGCATCTTCCTGGGGGCATGAACGCCCTTTTCCAGCCCTCGCACGGATCGCCAGAGGCTACAGGGTCGTCTCCTCCCAGAAGTTCCATATGTTAAATTTGCATTGTGTTCATAGACAGTTTTAGGTCACAGAGCGCGAAGAATAGACCAGCCAACGCCTCTTTCTCTCTCGTGTTCTGCAGCCCAAAGCTATACCCTCCAAAGTGTGTGTAAGGAAAGTTTGCAGGAAAATGTAGGTTTGGAAACTGCATGGTGAAGAATTCCCCTTTTAGGACTCATGATACGCATTAGCCTGTCAAAGGCTCGGAAAAGTCCTGCAAGACTGTGGTTAATTTAACCGCGGAGAGCCCTCCCCTCTCCTTCCGGGTGCTAAGGGCGGAGCCTGCACCGTGGGAAGCAGAGGGGCCCTTCTTCTGGCTCCACCCAGGCTCCGAAGGCCCTTCTCCCCCACCCAGGTTCCGTGGGAGCCACACTGCACAGGCGCCTCCTGCTCTCACAGTGCCAGTGCAGCACGGTGCTTTAGGAGATTAGTACAAGGGAGGCGCGGATAGAAGCACTCCTGGGGTGTCAGGGCGATGTGAGGTCCCCAGGGTCCGCCACCGTTTTCGCTTGGGAGCAGTTCAGGCCAGATCGCAGGCGGTGCTGGGAAGAAGGCCGGGTCACTGTCACTGTCCCCAGGGCATGCCAGCCCCGGGGTGACTGCAGCGCCATGTGGAGCCAGCTGGTTCTCCTTCCAGCCCTGCCCAGCTGTGCGTCCAGCTGTTCCCCGGAAGGGTATTTTTTACACTCGTCTCCCCCACTTTCTATTCTGGTCCTGGCTGTGCACATAGGACGCAGAATAATAAAACACCCCTCATTTGGATCAGTGAGGGTGAGGCCCCATGAATAACTGGGCCTCAAATCAAAAGGCTCTTTGAAGTCATTGTATCACTAAGATTCAAATGTTACCAACAGACGTAGCCCCCAAGGGGCTTCCTAATGACAGGCACAATTAATGATAATAAGCAGCTTGTGCCAATTACCACACGGGGCACATGCTCAGTATAACAATATAACTCTCCTAACAGCTGTGTATTGTAGATCTCGTGGCTCCTGCATTGTAGATGTTGAAACAGAGCCCCACGGCATGAAATAACTCACCCGGGGTCAAGCGACTGCCACGCAGAGCCGAGCTGGAGCCCCGTGTTCACCCCGAGCCCTAGCTAGCCGAGGGCCACGCGGGCCTGGGCTCGGGCCCTACTGTAACCTCTGAGTTCTAGGCCTCCCGGGTTGTGTTTACGTGTAACCGGCCCAAATATAACAAAGCCAAATCCAAACTGGTAAACCTGAAAAACTGTGCTGCACTATGACAGTTCGACAGCCTGTTGAGTGATTAGGGCGCAAGTGTGGGCTGGGCACAGACTTAGGCTTTGTGCCCTTTGCTTTTTGCAAGTTGCCGTTGGCACTCTTCATCGTGGAAAAACTGGTTGAGCGTCTCAGGTACTCTGATTCATATATTATAAAAAAAAAGGTGACTGATTTGGCAGGAAGCCTCAGAGTTGTTTTTAATTAAAATGCTGGGTTTTTCTTTTGTAATCCTTTCGTGCTATAAGGGTTTTGGACTCGAATGGAGACACAGTGATCAGCTGAGCATTCAGTTAGTTGTCCCGGCCCTGCCATACAAACTTGTGAATTCGCTGAGATGCACTGGGTCGGCTCGTTAGAAAGGGACATTTGCCGCAGCAGCTTGGTGCGGCTTGTGCGGCTGCGACCAGAGAGACCAGGTCTGCCCTGTCCGCTCGGCACGGCTTTTATGTTTGGTGCCAGTCGCTTCACCCATCTGGTTCCTTTGTCTCATGGGTAAAGTAGGCCCATCGTTCCTACATTTTAACGTAAGACGCAGAGAGCGTCCCGTGTCTGACACACGCGGGGCCAGAGCGTCTCTGCCTCTGGGCTCGGAACCTTGACACTGATGTACCTGAGGCGTCTCGGGGACGGGCCCTACGTGTAATTCGCCTGTGCTTCTTGGACACCTGTGCCGGCCTGGCGGAAATTCGTATGCGTTTCTTAGTGCGACTGAGTTCTGAAGTGAGTTTTCACTTGTGGTTTCACATGGGTCCTTCTTGGAACATGTTGGATTCCAGATTTTCAAATTAGAAATGCTCAACTTGTCCTCTATTATTGTTGTTGTTGTTGTTACTGTTATTATTTGCAGCGCTACACGTCAAATCCAGGGCCTTCTATGAGTAGGCAACCACTGAGACACAGCCTCAGCCTAATATTATTATTTTTAACCGCATCCATTATTGAATATGTGCTGTTTTGTGGACACTACACGAATTATTTTTGTTTAGTCACCCTAACAGTGAAGGAGCACCAGAGCTGTCTTATTTTCACAATAGTTTGCTTCCTCAGGCATGAAATGTATTGAGTGCTCAGAAAGACAAATACTTAACCTATGATGATTTAATATACACCAGAGAACCAGTTTTTATTTAAGCTTATTTGGCAAGGTGGGTGCTTCAATAAGGTTCTGGGTTTATAATGTCCTGGAGCTACTGGATCTTAGAGTAGTTTCTTTACCTCTTTAGCTTCAGTTGTGTCGTCTGTAGAGTGGACCATGGTGCTGCTACCCAGGTAAGACGTTGTGATGATTAAACAAGAGAAGCAGCCAACAGTGTGCCCGGTCCTGGTTCGGTTCTGCATGGATTTCAGGCTCCTTTCTTCCCATGAGCAACACTTCATTCATGTAATAGATGTATTCTATTAAGAGAATCCTTCACTGTGTTAGATAAGTTTCTCACATACCCCATGTTATGTTGGCTTTGTTGCACATTAAGCAGCTGTGGATAATACACGAATGAATGAATGAATGAATGAATGAATGAATGGCTGGTCCTCCATAAACTTCCACTTACAACACAGGCACAGGGTCGTTTGGGCCTGTGGGTTGTGGCCTACCTGCCCCTAGACAGCAGGAGAAGGACTTCCAAACAGGTCATGACAGCACTGTGTTTTGACAGTGTGGGTAGTTGTCCTGACCATGACGTGACTGCTGCACAGAGGAGGGGCCCTGCCCTGGCCTGAGGGGAGCAGACCCCTCATTCAGTTCCTTAAACCTGCTAAGTAGGGAGGCGGCACCATCTTCATCTGCACGTCCGTCATTTCCTTTCCTTCGTGTTTTCCCTCCGTTGTGTGCACACAGGACTCATATAAGCTCACAGCACGAGCATCACATGCTGACCCCCAGTGCTGCAGGACAGGGAATCAGGCTGGAGAGGGGAAGGGGGTGGGGGTGCGGTGGGGTGGGGCTGGGGGGCTACGGAAGTACTTCCGGTAAAGGGCTTGGCGCTCTGGGGCGCTTTGGCATCGCAGGCCCTGCAGCAGCAGGGCTGGTGAACCGAGGAGAGACGACTCAGGTCGTGAGGGAGCCCAGCACGGCCCTGCTGCGTCCGGACGGCAGCCTGCACCTGAGGGAAGCCCGGGAGGGTCCTCCTCGGCTGACCGTGGGTTTCCTCCTGCTGCCTGTTCTCTCCACGACTGACGACAGCTCATTAGCTTCTTCCTTCCCGGGGCCCCTCACGCGCTGCCGGGAGGCCCCCGCTTGGCTCCTTCCCACGGCGAGTGGGGGCTCTTGCGTGTTAGTGCAGAGTCCAGTGTCGGCCAGACGTCTGCTGGCGGCGCAGGAAACAGCATCTGAGCTTCCAAGAGATCGGGGTTCCTGTTAGTACAAGTAGTAGCTGTAAGTCTGAGCGTCCGTCTCGTGGAGGAGTTAACAGTCATTCTCTTGATGCTTCAGGCTTTTCCCTCCCTTCCTCCCTCCCGTCCTTCTTTCCTTTCTTCCTCTTTCTCCTTCTGTAACAGGTCTCACTGTATTTTTTTTTTTTTACTTTTTTTTTCAAACCCACTGAGCTACACACTTCAAGCCCTTTTACTTTTCCATTTTGCGTTAGGTTCACACTAAATTGCTGAATTCCTAGGCTGAACTCAGATTTGGAATTCTCCTGTCTCAGCCTCTCAGAGTGCTGGATTCCATACCACTCTGCCATGCCCAGCTTTTCCCAGGCCTCTTTACAGGACTTGCAGTGAATTTCCCTTCTTAGAGGTAGTTGAAGCTTTGGTCTATGGAAGACATGGCTTATCAGCCATCTCTTCTAGGTATCTATTCAACTTTCCCAAGCGCCAGGTATCGCGCGAGTGAAAGCATTTAATAACTCACACTTCTGCTCAGAGTAATACAACTTGTTTTAAGGAAAAAGAAAAAAATGACTTCCTGAATAGTTCTCCCAGAGATAATCACACCATCAGCTCGCCTGAGGCCATGTGTAGGGGCTGATCTTTCTGATTTCCTTTTATATTCTCCTGGAAAGAAGAT